>JAJKFJ010022808.1:0-34743 GCA_027382625.1 Tetmemena sp. SeJ-2015
GCAGGAGATGTATAGGGAGCCAGATGGAGGCTTCATAAGTTGCTGTGGTTACTTCCACAACCATTGCCGTTTTACAACTGAAATCAGCTTGTTAAATTTAGAGTCAAAACTGCTAAAAATAGATTACTTTACTTTAAAGGAAAGTGAATCTGCTTTAATTGGAGAGAATTTGTTTTGCAAGAAATTTATTCTAATGAACTTTTAATTTCTTCATTTTTATGAGTATAAAATTTTTAAAGAAGCCATCTAAATTAATTTTTATTTTAAAATAAGTCTTTTATGAATGAAATAGCAAGAATTTGATTTTTTGAATTTCTGAAAAAAAGAATATGTATAATTATTGTTATGATTATTCACTATGAAGGGAATTGGAGAAATGGGAAACGAAATGGAAAGGGGAAGATGTATTATAAAGATGGTAGTGTGTTTGAAGGAATCTTTAAAGATGACTAAACTAGTGGATATGGAATAGTCAATTTTGCAGATGGTGTAAAATATGAAGGAGAGCAGTAAGATGGTTAATGTCATGGCTAAGGCAAAAAAATATATGCTAATGGCGATTCATACGAGGGTTAATGGGTTAAAGGCAAAAGACATGGAAAAGGCACATTCATTACGAAAGATGGATACAAATATTAATGTGAATGGAAAGATGATTTAAGAGATGGAGAGGGAATCTAATTTTATGAAATAGATTCAAATAAAATAGTGAATTCCCAAATGTTTTACAGTAAAATAGTTCTAATAAATATATCATAGCTTAAAACTTAACTTACTGATATCTTCCCAAATTAATAAAATCTCCAAGATAAATTTTAATTTAAATCATAAACATAATTTTGAAAGAATTAGTGAAATCAAATGGCAATATAAAATTTTCATTTAAAAAATGATAATGCAAACATAAATTAATTTTAAAAGATATTTTTTTGTTTTAAAAATTAAAATTAAAATATTAATTTAAAATTTAAATATTTGTTTTTTATTTTGATGTATTTCTATTTAAATAACTTATTAGAATTCTTGTATTGTCTTAGTTTTATAAGTTGCAATTAAATAAATAACTCAATAATAAACTGACATTAGTTAAATGAAGACTCTGGAGTGAGGATCTTACTGGACAAAATTTTATCCTAATCTAAAATTAATTGAAATAAATCTATTTAAATTTTAGAACTGATTTAAATCTTCTTGAAAAGAATCATAATTAAAAGGCTGAATTCTAGTTAATTTAAGAAACAGATTATCGATTGCCTTTAAATTTATTATGGTCGCACAAAAACATTTTTGGTATTGACTTAGGAATATTATAATTTAAAGTAATAGGTATATGATTAAGTCTCTGAGAGTATTTTATAAGATGAAGTTGGGGATTCAAACACACTCTTTATCTTGCCAAACTTAATACTGCATAAGTAATTTCTTAGCTATGAACTTAAAGATGCTTACTAAAAAGTGCTGCTTCAATATCATATAGCTCTAGTTTGGATCAAGCATAAGCTTCTTTTTGCAACTTTCTTATTGAATCTTCTTGCTCAAAGAGAGAGAGAGAGAGAGGTCATAATTGAACTTAAGCTGAGAGTTTAATAAAAATGATAATTATATTAGAAAATAGAATAAATCTGTGGCAGATGAAGTGTCTCGGATTTATTTAATTATTAGACCATACGATTCAGCATTAAATTTTAAAGTCATTTTTGCAATTTTTGTATGGGAGCTCTTAGTCAAGAGTTATAAGTAACACAAGTTAATATTAAAATGATAATGAAGATTATAATGAATGCTTGCTTCATATCAAGCAACCGAACAAGCATCAGATCAGGGGTTTGAATCTTATTTCAATTTAAGAATTGCAATTTTATTTTTTAACCAATTATTGATTTTAATAAAAATATTCTATATTATTTAAATTTTAGGGGGCCTTTCCTCGACGTAAAATTTTATAATGAAAAAAAATAAGTAAAACTATTTATGGATAATTTTCGTCCTGAATCTGATTCTTCCAATTATAGAGGCCTATTCGAACATCTAAGGCCTCATTTTAATCCTAAAATTTAGTCAGTTAGAAGGGCAGCTGCACCAAATAAAATCTATATTTTTGGCTATTTTTTCGTATTGTAAAATAATTTTAAAGCGCTATTTTGAAATAGTGCAATATTTTTTGATTACATAACATGCTTCAGCTATAAGTCCAAAAAATAGAGCTGAAAATTGTAGCATTAGCCCCAGTATCATGAATTTAATTTTTGTTATGTAAAAATATTGCACTATTTCAAAATAGCGCTTTAAAATTATTTTACAATACGAAAAAATAGCCAAAAATATAGATTTTATTTTGGCGCAGCTGACTTCTAGCTGACTGAATTAGGATTAAAATTTGAGGCCTTAGATGTTCGAATAGGCCTCTATAATTGGAAGAATCAGATTCAGGAGCGAAAATTATCCTATAAACATAGTTTTTACTTATTTTTTTTCATTATAAAATTTTACTGTCGAGGAAAGGCCCCCCCCTAAAATTTAAATTAAGTGAGTCATCTAAACCAGCAATAGCTTAAATTATTTTCATAAATCATAATATTGCAGCTTTCTGAGAGAGGATTCACTTGAGAATTATATTGAGCTAATAAAGTATTGCAAGAATAGTGTTTATGGTATCTCGCTGCAGAGAGGTTATAAGAAGAAAAAAGTTAAAACAGATATTAAGGTTAATAGATCTCTAAGAAGCAAATCGAAATGGTTTTACTTATTTTAATGCAGAAAAGTTACAACTCCTAAAATAAAATAAGTTAATTGGATTTTGGGTTATAGAAATAAGATTAAGCTTTATTTATTTGTAAAAATTATCTTCTAGTAGAACATTCTCTGGCTTTAAGAAAAAAGTAAGGGGTAATTTTTAGAATAAAAAAGGAAAGATTAGGTTTTAATTAAATTTCGACACCTCATGTATTAATCACTGATCTCTACAGAGAAATCCAATTAAACATTAGAGTTGTAATTTTAATAAGAATTAGCCAATTATAGATGTTGAATCATTAGACTCTTGATCACATAGATAAAAAAGAATGGGGTTATGATCTTATTTCTACAACCCATGATCCAATTCACTTATTTTAGTAAAAAGATTTTGAGAAAATCAATGATTAAGTCAATAATTCAACTCAACTGCACTTGGCTCTTTCTGCTATCTTTATCCTTTTTAAAATCCTACTCTGAATTGGAGAGCATTGATTTTGGGAGGAGGAAGTACTGACTATCTGGAATTTCATAAAATGTAATATAGTGAATAATTTAATGGAAAATATAAGGTAGTAAGAATGGAAATCAATAGGAGGTAAATCAGTGGCAGGTAAGCTGTCTGGCTTCAAATCTCTGTGAATAATACCTTTCTTGTGCAGTGCTTTAAGATAACGTTAAAATATTTAAATTATTAAATTATAAAATCTTCCTCTTTCGAACATTTGTCGCATCTACTTCTTAGATTTCTTGCTAGAAATAGGCATTCTAATACCCATTCCAAAGTTTTACCTTTTGAACCTAATTATTTTCTCACATCGGCTCAGATTCTAATGCGATGAGCTCTACATTTACTTCTTGACGCTACCATTCATGCAGCCACCTTTCTCCTCAATGGATTCTGAAATATTATTGCACATGCACTTTTAGCCTTATCAGGGGGTCGCCCGTTTGACTAACCGCGTCTTCGAGAACTTTTGGATAATTAACAACCTCTGCTCAATTCACTTTTATTCAAGATCTGCCATCCTTTGAATAGTAAAGAAACCCCAAATTTTAATTAGGAGATTTTTAAATTATCAGCTGCTATTCTAAATTAATTGGAGTATTAAATTAGAAAGTTAAAATTCAGGACTAAACGGCACGAGGCACCGGTCCTTTTTTTCTGAAGGCTCTCTGTTTTGGTTGGCTGGTAAGTGAGTGCTTAAAAGAGGCAAGCGATAATGGCAGCCGAAGCCCTGGGAAAAGTGGTCGTAGCAGCTCACAGGAGAGATAATCAAGGTGAGTGGTCTCCCACTCACCCTCTTAATCCTTGTAGGCGTGGAGAGATGCGATCTATGAGCAAACACTCAGTCATGCAGCTGGACAGCGAATCCAGACGCTACGGAGCAGCGACTTGCTCTCGGTCCGAAGCTACTGGATTTTTTTTCTCCTTCTTTTTAGGTCAGGTTTTTTTGTATGGTACGCAGAAGCCGGGGGCTTCTACTCAGAGTGTGAGGTGGCGGGGGTGCCACGTGTTTAATATCCCTATTACCCTATCTTATTCAGGCCGGGGACCCTTTAATTCCCCTAATTATTATTAACTGCCATAAATGCCGATTTTCTCAATATTTACTAACATTAGACTCAAAGTAGATTATAAATTATTACGAGATTGATATGCATTTAAAGACTATTTTTCAAAATGAAAAGTTACTGCATTTCAGGCTTTAATTTCGACTATATCAAAATAAAAACTATAGGATAATTTAATTGGTTTCTAAAACAATCCAATTGCTACTAGATCGATAAATAAAATATCTTATTTTCAATAATATTGAAAAAGAATGATTGGCGCTAATCCTGCCACCTCACATTTAAAAACGCACTTATTTCAGGCTAGCACAGCAAATTGCCCCCTTGATAGTTTACATAGCCGTTGCTGTCGACTTGACTTCCTCTCACTGATATTGAGTGAGGTCTTTCAAACTTGATTGAGTGATAGCTAAGATAGCAGAGGATCCTTGGAGCTACAGCTCTGTCATAGGCAACCTGAACCTTCTGGTCGGATACTGGTGAGTGCTTCTGCGTTTCATCGGGTCAAACAGGTTGGGTCAAGCTCTGCTGCTAGATTGAGTAAAATATTGTTTTAAAGTTGGAGAAAGCGGGTATCATCATCAAATTAATTTTATGAAACTAAAATAGATCATTATTGAGACTGGGTTTTTGTGTTATCAGCTCAGCTTTATAAATTATACTTGGGATTGGTTAATAGAAACGATTTATTAAATTAATGTTTGGAAATGCTTGTTGCAAACAAAATAATCAAGCTTCAATCTCTTATCATATTATTCTTAATTAAATAACTCTTATAGGATGATAAAGATTAGGTGATCACACAATTAATCTACTACATTCTTTTCTCCATTCTTAAAAGAAGTTTAATGAATTAGATAATTAATTAGATAATTATAACGAATAATGTCTGCCGCTGGTGCCAGCCTCCTCCATCTCTAAAAAATACGCGATTTTACAGAGTTGGCACGGGAGGTCGACCCAGCCGGTTTGGCCACGGTGGCTCCAGCCTTGGCAGCGGCACTCAGCCGCCCCCTCCTCAGCCCTCCGGATTACCGACGAGTCGGCTCTCTCACTGACCTTGGGTGAGGTCTCTCGGACTTGCAGAGGTGAGAGCTAAAGATGGCCGAGGATCCCTTGGAGCGCAGCTCCCTCGTCGGTAAGCCGGAGGGCTGAGGAGGGGGGCGCTGAGTGCCGCTGCCAAGCTGGAGCCACCGTGGCCAAACCGGCTGGTCGACCTCCCGTGCCAACTCTGTAAAATCGCGTATTTTTTAGAGATGGAGGAGGCTGGCACCAGCGGCAGACATTATTCGTTATAATTATCTAATTAATTATCTAATTCATTAAACTTCTTTTAAGAATGGAGAAAAGAATGTAGTAGATTAATTGTGTGATCACCTAATCTTAATCATCCTATATTAAATAGAGAATCCACATAAAATTAGAGATAAGAAATGTAAGAATTTTTTTATCAAATTTAAATGAGTACTTTCTTCTGTCCCGCTCTCAATTATTAGGGGTCCATAATCTTGATAATCGGACAAAATCACCTAAAATATCAAGAAAAATTAGCGCTATTGCTCAGAGAGGAAAGCATTGCCATCCACTGCTCAGCATAAAGGCTATATATTGCAGATAAAATCTGCTATGACTGAGGGTGTGATTATCGATAACTTGGGGGCCTTTGTCGCAATTCCTAGGCTCATGGTAATGATGAGTAAAGTGAAATTTTCGGTTCCTCAAATACTGTTTATTCTTATTTTCTTCTCCTTTTCTTCCAATATAGCAATTTATCTCTATCTCCATATGAGAAACTTCATATAAATATTATAAAATGCATAATTTTATGTTTATTTAAGTATGTAAACTCCAATTTACCTATTAAGTAAAGCAATAATTTCTGTATTTACTAATTATATTATTGAATGCCTAAATTAATTGTAGATTTTAATTGATTTAGTAATTATTGTGAATTTAATAAACTTATTATTTGATTTAATGAACGATGGGTATTATATTTTTAATTAGGTTTAATATTAAATTAAATAAATTAAAAATTTTAACATTTATTTAAGAATGAAATATCTGTAAATTAAATTGTGTATAATTTAGTGCTTCATAAATCGAATAAAAACTAGCTGCTATTTTAATTAAATTCTGAGCAATAGCGTTAAAATAATTCTTTAAATAAACATAGAGTTGGTTTTAATAATTTAATAAATAAAAAATAATGCTTGTGATATTTTTGATTGATAATAAAGTGATTTGAGAGATATTTCTTAAATGAAATTTCATCAGCTTAATTAAATAATTAATTTAAAATCAAATAAATTCATTCTATATCCAAATGGTTCTATCCACTACAAAGGATAATTCTTAAAAGATAAATTCCATGGAAAGGGTGTACATTTCAATGATGCTGGCAGTAAAAATTATGATGGAGAATATAAGAATGGTTGGAGAGATGGAAAGGGAATTGAGTATCATTATGATTTAGATTTAGTGTGGTTAAGCTGTTTAATAAAATGTAAATATTCAAGCAATTAAGCACAGTGTCAATGAAATTCAAATCATTCAAAAAATAATTTTTAATTACCAATTATTATTAAAGAAGGAATAAGAAATATAATGAAAGATTAAATCATTAATATCAAGATAAAATATCGTGAATTCATAAAACGATGATAAAAAACTTAAGCCGATAACATTGTTATATTTAGTTTTCAGATTAAACATGGAAAAGAATAGATAGAATAACGATTGATATTACCAGTCATATTTCAAATAAATTTAACAACGATTTTTCAGAATGTTGACAGGATACTTGGAAAATAAAGTGGAAAAATTTTGATAAAAACTAATAAAGTACTTGGTGTTTTTCTCTTATTTGAATTTGTTAATTTATTTATAAATTTAAACATTTTTTTCGTTTCATAAGCAGCTTGTAACCTCGACCACAGGAGACTGACCTTGAAGGCCGGTCTTATCATTAATAGACCTGGCAGCCACACTCTGCAATTAGAGTATAAGCATCACCTCCTCTGAAGGGAACCTCTACTCCCATTAAACAACTTTAGTTTTACCTTAGCAAATTAAAAGATAATTCAGTGGAGCATTGTAACTGGGTGCTGTTTAACTAGGAGGCAAGTTTATTGCTCGTCAGTAACAAATTTAAAAGATCCACATGAGATTCATTAATTATTATTTCTTTCAGCAGGCTTATCTATAGTTTGATTTATAATTTTATAAATGATTGCAACTATTGTAACGAATAATTGGGACAAATCAGGAGCACTCAGAAATATATTTGGGAATTCAAATAAATAGAGTTTCTAGATAATTTAAAAGAAAATAGACGATAAAAATTCCTATAAATATAAATAATCTGAGTGTTTGTTGACATTCTTTTAATATATTTTGTTTTAATTGAAGATATCTCTTAATTTAAATGTTGAACGCAACAGCTTTATAAGTAGAAACAGCAGATGTAACAATTAAACCCTCTCCTACAAGAGAATATCCTGACATCGTTGAAAATATCATGGATGAGATTCAGTTCAAGGAGAGCTACTGACTCAACCAACTAACACTAATCAGTATTGTGAAAGCAAATAGCATTAAAGAAATCTGTTGAAAACTTTTGACAATTTCATAGCCATTCGATATAGTAAACACCAAAATAACTTTGAGAAAAATTATGATATCTTAAAAGAATACACTTCTAATTAGTTCAAAAAATATGGAAATAACAGCAACAAAAAGATTTAAATAGGAGACTGCAGTTAAGTCTTGACCAAGATTTGCATTCTACCTCTCCCCTCCTTTAAAAATTAATAACTTTAGCATTCAAAACTATAATTCATTTTTTTTACTTTTTAAGTTTTATTTCAACTTACAAATTTTTGAAATGGTGGAACACCCATTTACAGCTTTCTCTACAGCCAATAAAAAATATTAAACATTTAATTCTTTATAGATTTCAATAACAGCTCTAAGTAAATAAACATGATGAAGCCAAAGTTTTTAAATGCTAAACTTCTTTGTATGTTTTAACTTGTAGCACTTAAAACTCTGAATTGAGAGTTCATAGGCAAAGAAAAAAATATAATTTTTCGCACTCGAATAGTGTATTATTTATTTAATTTGATTTTGTTAAAAATTTAAATATCTTACTTTTAAATTAGTTTGATTTACAATTATATTTTTCAGTAAATTCCCAGCAGAAGGATTCACTTGAAAATTGTTAAATGTTACTATAAATTGTATTTTTAATTTACTTATTGTCAAAGATGTTATGGAATAAATTTGATAAGTTGATCTAGGACAGTTATTTTTTAGAAATATGTGCTGGTTGAGTCCTGTTATTCTTAATACATTACGCTTTCTAAATAGATATGATTTAATTTAAATGCTAGAAACTACAGCTCTAAAAAACAAAAAGACTAACTTCGTACTTGAAGACACAAGCCAATTCATCAAGTGTCCAGGACAAAGGTATTCCTCCAATTAACACAGGCTCATCTTCGCAGGTAATCTCAAATATGAAGGGAGAAGGAGAATCCCATGTGGACTGAATCTTCTAGAATTCCCTCTGGATCACACTCTGAGACATCTTACTCTACCTACTCAGCTAGTACAGCAATAAATACAATCAAAAATTGTGTTCAAGCGGAGCTGCGGGAGAAAATATTGATTAAAACTTACATAATTGACGGTAATCAGTTTGACAACTAGTGTTTGGTAATCATCATTCAGTAAGATGAGTAGTTAATAAGCACACAAATACCCACACAAGGGCTGTTATATAAGTATTACCACAGGTTAATCAACCGCCGAACTTTCATATTCTATTATTCTAAAATTCAAGGATTAAGTCAATAAATAAATGAAATAGATCTGAGGCTTTAATTGACCAAGTGCCTGCTTTAATTAATATTTTCATTTTAAATTATTGATGGATGACAGAGACCAGTAAAAGCAGGCAATTAAGTCCACGATAACCTAGACAGTTGAAGAGAGCTTCATTGTGGTACTCAAGCATAGTCTAACATCTAGTGCCAAGACAAAAAAAAACTAAAAAAGAAAAGATTACACTCAACTATGCCAGTCTAAACATGCTTTGGCTCAAACTGAGCATTCTCTAAAGCTATATTTTTCGAAACTTAGCCAAAAGTAATAAAAACATGCATTTAAGAATACTCTAACTAAATTAGGCTACTTGTTGCCTGAAATATACTCAACACCTAGCTCCGATAATCCAACTTTCAAGAATAGGATAACTAAAAACTCAATCTGAGAAATTAAAATGGCAGAGTGGCCAGAGAGATAATATATGTATGAACTCATCTGCATTCTAACAGGCACATACTATATTTAAAAATAAGCATAATTCATTGTATAAATATCAGCAATTAAATTAAAGAGTCCAGCTACTTGTCTTTGCATTAAATTTATATTTCGCACTGATTGCATGAATAATTATTTGTAGCCGCACCCATTACTCCGGATTTAGGGTCCATATAGAGGGAGGAGGCTAATCTAGGGACAATGGAACAAAGATTCAGAAGTAGTACAGTTCTCTAGCTGCTTCTGAGTATCCCACAATCCACGCATCCCTCTTTTAAATCACTTACCGTGGATTAATAAACTTGATCGCCTCCAGTGGATACGCAACGCAACCGAAGCTAATCACCCTACCCCAGCCAAGCCGACTTTGGTGTCACTACACTGATCATTTATTTTAACTTTCTAATTTAATAATACCCAAAAACTAAAAGTTATGCTAAGGTGGTATACATAATGATTCTTATAATGATATTTTTCGAGCTGGCTCTCTCATTAAATTAAAAAACATAAAGTTTGAAACTATCTCTATTTTAATATTTTTCTCTTTTATCCTGAACTCTATCTTGAGTATCATGTATTAATATTCTCCCTTTAGTTAAAAGGTTCGAGCATATATTAAAGATGAGTACGATAATATAATTAATATATTGGCAGTAGCCTTACATAAGAGATTAATTATTTCAATGAAATTATATTAAACAACTTTATTCATTACAACTAATAGAAAAATAATGAAATTGATTAGGGGTTAGATAATTGTTAAAATAGGATTCATTTGATTTGGTGAAAGGCTGTGCCTTCTTGACGAAGTATTCTGTTTAGCTAAAGACTCCATTTTGAAAAATTATAATTTACCTAATTATGAGTTAATTAATCATTCTAAGTTGAAGTGGCTGCCACCTTTAATTAAAAAGGTGATCAATTAAATTTTAAGACATTAGAGCGAGTGGCATTTAATTAATCAAACTTGGAGAACAGGTAGGTGATTAAAAATTATTTAAAAATTGGCTGACTCATTACTGATACTACTACTACTACTACTACCTCCAACGAATCAGCCAAATATTTTAGACCTCCCTTCCTTCATTTGCCTTTACTCTATTTACGCAATTAACTTCAATCTTGTACTATAAGAATTAATATGAAGATTTACCATTGTTTTAGATTTATTAAAATATCAAAACTTGCTTCATTTTGATAAATTTAAGATTAGATTCTATTCTTTCTCATATCGAAATATTGGGAAAGTTTAATATGATGGCTATTGGAAAGAAAGTAGATATCATGGTCATGGAAAGCTTTTTGACGAGAATGGAAACATAAAATATGAAGGAGAATTCACTTATGGATAATAAGTTGTCAAGTGAGTATTTATTTAAAATAGCTCACAATTATAAATTCTCAAACTACCTTAAAACTGATTCAACTTATCTCAAGGATTTATAGAAAAAAGGAAATGCAAAACCATAGGAATTTTAAAGCTAATAGTTTATTTTATACTCTTAAAAATCTTAAATTAATCTTAATTCTAATATACCTTATCATTCTCAAAAATAATTAGACAAATATTTAATAGTAAAATAACTTTGTAAAATATTAATTAATTTATTTTTATCTGATGAATCAAATACCTATTTTTAAAATATAGAAACTATTTTTAGAAAAATTAAATCCATATATTCAAAAATTGGTGAGTAGTAAATAAACTAACAGCAGAAAATTTAGTTGCCTTCTTATTAAAATTATGGATTTTAAAATTATAAACTGCAAATTGTTATTAAATCGGAGATTGTTCAAAATAGAATTTTAAACTATATATAAGCAAAATATCTTGCTGAGTTGGTTGCTTCGGCTGAATGGATAAATTTTAATTGAGGACTAATAGAACAACCATAATTGTTAAGAAATGCTTGAATTATTCTCAAACAATAGGGAAATTATCATATAGAAATAAAGAGAAGCTTAAATAGTGATGATAACATCCCGTTCGCTACAATGAATTCGCAATCGACATTAATCAAAATGAGGGCTAAATTAATCTATGAATAGTGATAAAGAGATTTCATTATAAGGTGAATTTCTATTCTAAGAGAGATCCTTGTCACTAGCTATGAAAATGTGAATCTTTCTCAATTATTTGATATTATGATCAAAATTTGCCTAATAAAGTTGAGGAGGTTGATATTTGTTTTATCTCATACAATAGTAAGTTCATCAGAGCAAGGAAATAAATAACCAAAAATATTAAAAACTTATAAAAAATATGATGATAGTAGATGGACTCTAAAAGTACTTAATGTTAGTGTGGAAGTAGATAGACAAAATAAATATGTATTGAAAATAAATTTAAGGAAATATTGTAAAGAAGAAGAGATGCTATAAACAAACATTACTTTTTCAAGGTTTTTTATAAGATTGCCTATAAATGGGGACCATTGGAGCAGTCAGTTTAAATCTGAATCGAAAAAAGTGGAAGTAGCTTTGAACAAATTTATTTAGAGTAGCTTCAATTATTTGTCAAAGATAGTACTTACTTATGTGAATATACGATATTTACATTAAGAATTTTAAAATAATACCATACTCGACCTCTATTTTTATTCTACTCATCTATTTCTAACTTAGTTAAAGTTATTTGGGCTAAATTGAAATAGAGGCGAAATAGAAAGTGCGATAAGCTTAAGATAAAGCCATGTCTTCTCATTAAACAAGAGAAAGCTATTTTCGGTATACATATATTTGAATTTCAGAATATGCTTGAGTCTCAAGTTAAAAGAATATCAGCTGAAATAATTTTTTTTCCCCATCTGACCTTCAAGCAGCAAAAGTGTATGACAAAAACAAAGTTTAAAATAAAAATGTACTTAATGAGTTATCCTAACAAGTAAATATGACTGTTGTAAATATAATAAAATATTTAAGTATTAAGCCGCAATTACTGTTAAATTCTATTTTTTCGATTTTTATTATAGTAATGTTAGTAGTGATATTGAATCATTCGCTGAATACTGAGCTTCTCCTGCCAAAATTTATACAGTTAGACTCGAATTCTTAGTAAAGTTGGATTGCTTTAAAATATTTAAGTAATACTTGGCTTATAAGGAGCGCTTACAGCTTCGTAGACTTAAAATTAATCATCGTTAGTCCTGATTTTACAGAAACACAATGAAATTTTTTTGAAAAATCGGGGTTAAATGAAAAAATTATTTCAAATTTTATCAACCTTACTCATTAATTTTTCTCAAAATCTTTAAATTTATTTAAAAATAAAATTAAGTTAATTCCTTCCCAATATTAAATTCTAATATTTATTTGTGTGCTGAATTGCTTATATCAAATTTATTTTCAAACTTAAATCTAATTAAAAACCAATCTTAACGATTTTAAATAAATTTTAATAATTTGAAAATCATTTCATCCATTTCATTATAATTTTTATCAGATTTTAGATAAATGTATTAAGATTAAGAGTTGAATTAAGTATCCCACTATGGTATATATAAAATAGGCTTTTATATCACCCATTAAAACACGTTCATAACTGGTGTGACCGGTCCCTCATGCTACGTGTTAATCCGTGACGAGATAAATGTATCATATCGTATATTTACATTTTCAAAGAACCTTATAAGTGTAAGTTGCACAATTTTCATAGATCGAAGTATTAATCTAGTGTTAAAATCTCAAATTATGATACTATAAAAATTTAAGTCAACTTTATTTTATATTTTATGACGCTTAGAAAACTCAAATACTGCTAATCAATATATAAGCTTAATCTATGAGGAAATTATATTTGAATGAATTTCTTACTTAATTTATTATTGAACAAAGAGATTAAAATTAATATACAAACATTCAATATTTTCACAAATTAGGAAGACAATATATTTTTGAATTTTAAAAATTCACCTACGAAACATATTTAAATACAAATACGAATATTTTATTTGCATAAATTTTTTAATTTGTCTATTAAATGAGCCAATAATAATTTTTGAATTTTAAATTGTTTTAAAAGTTTCATTTATTGCAGAAGATAGTATTGCACTTTGAACATTTAAATAAATTAATAATACATTCTTGAGGGTCTAACACTACTCCTGTGCATATTAAATTTTCTTATACTTTTAAGATAATTAAATTATGTTTTTATAGTTTAAGCAGATGAAGTCCTCCTAGAGCTTGTCCTCTTCATTTTTCTTGATAAAATTCTGAGGATCTAGGAATTCTAACATGTTGAATTAAAGCTTATCCATTCCTGATTAATTCTAATTATTACAAATTTCTTTTAAATAATATTTAGCAACAAATTGTAAACTACATTTTATATTTAATTTTAGCTTTTACAAAATATTCAGTCTTTAAATAAATATATGATATTTGCTGCAATAAATGTATAACCTAAACTCACACAATATGGAATTATTAAATTTAATGATTCATTTGGTTTAGGCAGAAAACAAATGTCTTAAATAATATTATATTTGAAAATTTTGATATGTCCTAATAGATGCGAAGGGGCGGCAATTAATTAATTAATTAATTAATTAATTAATTTAATATAATTACTTAGCTAAACAGAATTCTTCGTCGGGGTAGGTATTATTAATATAGCTGAGAAATAATTTGATAAATAAATTAAATTACAAATTAATTAAATGTTAATGAGGCTTTTTAATAATCTCTAATTTAAATTATTTATAAAATATATAAGGCAAAATTTTCAAATATAAGAACCTTTAAACTTTCCATTTATACGTGATGGTTCATAACTTAGTTGTAATCGCAAAATTTATTTGAATTAAAAATAAAAGATCTCTGCTCATCGATTATCTGGACTCCCATATATCATAATATTCTTTATTTAAAAAATATTAATTTTCTCATAATTTGATGCTAATTATCTGCTAAAAATTATACATAATCTTTTACAGTCTTAAAATTTCATAGATTCAATTTTTTTTTAGCTGTATTTATAAATCTGTAGCTTTGAACCAAACTGGTTGGCTTGCTCACAAAGTTATTTTGATAAATTATGTTTCAAATTAGTAAAGCTTAAACTTTCTTCTTAAAAATGAAAATAAAATAATTTATTTCAATACTTAATTGCTCATAAAGGAATTTTAAAATAGGATATTTACAAAATAATGCGATAGTATGAAATCTTAATTTTTTATTTTCAGAGTTCAAAGCAGATCAAAACCAAAATGTAAGGATCGGCTGATCAGAAATTAATTTTTTATTATCTATCCATGGCATGGTCTAAGAATTTTTCAGTTTTTGAAGTCCAAAACATATTATATTTATATTTCAAGCATATAAAATTAGTGCAGACATTTAAATGTCGTTTTAACTTTCTAAGTTCATAAATTTAATTAACTTGCTAAAATATCTTAGATCCAAAAATTCCCAAAATAAGATATTCCTCAGTATGTATCAAATTGTTAATAAATTTCAATCAAGTCTTATTCAACTTCTTCTATTTTAAAAATACTTATAGCCTGAATTAAAAATTTAAATTAATTTTCTAAAAATTTAAACGCTTAGATTAAAATAGGTTTAATTTATTGCTATAAAATTCGTAGAATACAATTTGAAAATTGTGTAGTTGCAATTGCCCCTCCCAAAAACTCAGTTTTCCTGTCCAAGAGATAAAAGGAATGCTAAGAAAAAGTTATTTTTAAAATTAATTCAAAATAAGGAACTAATAATTTAAGAGTTAAATAATGAGGGCAGTCTCAAAAATAAAAAATAAATTATATCCAATTAAAAACTTTTGCGCTTAAGTACTTTTAAGTTGCTTTAATAAAAATTTATATTTAAAAAAATCAAATTTTAATTTTTATTTAAAGAAAAAAAAGGCAAATTTAAATTTTTTAAAACAAATTTAAAAATAAATTCATAAATTCTTTTAAACATAGAGACTTTTCACTGACTTGCAATTTTCAAGGTCCCAAACCAAATTTTCTATAATTCTGGCCCAAGTAAAATTTAGAGCATTTGTGCACTTTATTGGTTTTCTCCAATTCTGACTTTCCCATTCTCTTTCCATTAATCACATATTTTAATAGCTGACAGAAAACTTTCACTACTTATTATCAGCAGTAATAAGGGCAAAATAAGGTTACTCATTTCGTTAGTACAAGCTCATTTTAAAAGGAACCTGGATCTTTTGATGCTCATGCAGTACTTTAGAGCTTCTGCATTCCATTGTCTTCTCATCTTGAATAGTCTGAAATAGATCGTTGACATAAGAAAAATAAGAGCTAAACATACATATCTTTCCTGTTTTTATTTTATTGACAAAATAAATATTAAATAAAATTCTATTTAATTTTATATTTTATTTTTAAAAGTTAAATACGAAAACTTGCAAAAGCATATTAGTTAATGCTTAGCTGGTGTTTTCAAAATGCTTGAAGATCCTATAATTTTTTTTTTTTTTATCTTTATTGTTAAGATGCTCTCGCTAAAATTGAAATGAAGAAATAAAAATTTAAAATTTTTTAAATTTTTTTTAATTTTTAAAAGAAGAAGTCATTTATTTTTTTTTAAAATTAAAAAATATATAAAGACCAAGAAAGTAAGTGAAAGATTTTAAAATTCCTACAAAAGCAAAACACAATATCAAAAAAAGAAATAGGATTTGATATTTTAAGTTATAACATGCATACCTTGAAGTAGATAGTTAAAATAAAAAAAATATAAATTTTAAAATATAAAATTCAATATTTTTTAAAAATTTTTAAATTTTTAAAAATTTTAAAAAAAAAGATTTAAAATAATTAAATTTTAATTTTTTTTTAGAAAAATTCGTTTTTCTAAATTATTAAAATATTTTTTTTTCTTTAGACCTCCCACTTTTAAAATACTAAAAGTATAAAAATTTAAGTTTTTAATAAGCATTAGGGGAAAATTTAAATTTTTTTAATTTTATAAAATTTTCAAAAATTTTTAAAATCCAAAATACTGCTTATCAGTTCTTTAAATTTTGCCCCAGAGATTTTAAAAATGATGATCACTTTAAAAAATTTTTAACTATTTTTAAACTTCGCTTGTTGTAGTTAGAAAAAAAATTGACGAATCTATTTATTTATAAAATCAGTATTAATTAAATCACTAAAGCTTTTATAAAATCAATTACTAAACAATCAAATTTATTTTTCTTATTGAATATATTTTATATAAATTAAAAAAATAATATTATTTTTTAATTAATTTTCAATATTTTATATTCCTTTTGGAAACTTAATTTAATAGATGCTAAAGGCCCAGAAAACAGATAGGAATAAATTTTATAAAAAAATATATTTGTGGTTATAAATTTTAATTAAAATTGATTGTTAAAATAAAAATAATTGAAAAGGAAAGTTAAAACTAAAATTACCCCCTTTTTCCCCTAAAAAAAAATAAATTTTTTTTTTAATTAGTAGTTTTACAAATAAAAACGATTTCACATCCTCTTCATCGTTTTATTAAATATTGTGTCGCTTTAATCTTGACTGGGGACTCCCCAAAAAAATTCAAGGATAAAAAGTTTAGAATTTTCTAATAAGGGGTTTTAAATTTAAAAATTTAACACTTCAACTGTCACTGATTTTTTCCCTTTTTTTAATATCAAATTTTTAACCTTTTTTTTTAAAATTCTCCTTAAAATAAAATCATTCTTTAAAATTGTATTTACCCAGATGGACGCCGCTATATAAAATAATAAAGATTAAATTTTAGTCATCAATCTAAAAAGATTTTAATCCTCTATTTTAATGAGTATCTTTTATATTGCAAATAAAGTTTCAGTTAAATTTTCAGATTCGGACCACGACTTCCATATTAAAATTCCTGTTTTCTTCTGTGATTAACTTAAAAGCAAAAATATGAGATTTGCTATTTCTACTCTTATTTTTTAAGCTTATACCTTTGACTGAGTTTTAACTCGCAACAGTTTTAAATATATAAATCTTAAAAAATTGTTTAATTTTGAATCTTGGTAACAATTTAAATAAAAGATATGCTCTTATTCCTCGCGTTTAAAGCTATTATCACTAATAAATAAGAAACACGACTCTGTAATTTGATTATTATATTATACATTTACAATTTAATCTTATGGGGATTTAGATAAATTACAATTTCTAGCTACTCAGGGACTTTCAGAGAAAAATTAGGTGTACTAAATTAAGATTTTTAATTTATTTTGTGCTCAGGTTTTGTGTATTTATAAAAAACATAAATTACTTCAGCAAATTTTTTTATAAACATAAAAGTTGAATATAATTTTTGTTTATTAGTGAGTGCTATTAAATCTTGACTTAAAAAAATGAAAATACTTTTTTTTTAGCTATTATTTTTAGCGTTTACAAGTGGATCCATTTGTAAGCAACCAAATTTCTCTTTTATTTTGTGTTAGAAAGCTGCTCTAAATATAAATTAAGGTAATAATTTTGAGCTATGAAGGAAATTGGAGGAAGGGAGTTCGAAATGGAAAGGGGAAGACATATCATTCAGGGAATGGTAGTGTGTTTGTGGGTACATTTAAAGATGACCATGCCAATGGATTTGGAACACACATATTTCCAAATGGTTAAAAATTCGAAGGAGAGTATTTTGATGGCGAATATAGTTATGGCAAGGTAACTTTTCCTAATTTAGCAACATATGAAGGTTAATGGTATTAGCGGTAGAGACATGGAAAAGGCACCTACATTTTTATAAATAATGAAAAATATGAAGGTGAATGGAAACAAGATAAAATAGATGGAGAGGGAACCTTATTTTATTCTATATATTCAATTCAAAATAGGAATTCTCATATAAAGAAGCAAAAATTTATTAGTAAGAATAAGTTTTAAACAAAAGACTCAGTATAATGAAAATCTTTTTCCTTTTTAATTACTCCCCTCTCTAAATTTATATCACAATCTTACTTGATAGCTATAAAATTTTAATATTATATTTAAATTGAATTTAATCATGGTTATTTTAAAATAACTCGACAATCATATGATTGTATTTAATCAAGAGAATTTTATATTTTTTATTTAAATCTAATACTTAAATTATAGACGCTTAATTATTTTGTAAAATCAATTTCTCTTAATCCAATAACAATTTTATGCAACAAATTTACCAAATTTAAAACTAGAATCTAAACTATGAGTTTCTATGACTGATTTATAAGCAATTCCTACAAAGTTTTTTTCTCATCTCAGTTAAATATTATTTGAGTGCTTTTACCTTGTTTAGTTAACTTTCCATTAATTTTCGTTTAATTTAAATATATTGGATCTATATTCAGACGGCACTATAAAATACAAAGGATAATTCTCAAAGAATTGTTGTCATGGATTAGGAAAGCGTATATTGCCAGATGGTTCATCAAATGAAGGAGAATTTCGAGATAACGCGTGTTTTGGCAAGGGCGTCAAAATATATATATTGATGGTCATAAATATGATGGCGAATGGAAAGCTGACCTATTTTATTTTATAAAAATTTTTTCAAAATTAAATTTAATTCAAAATTTAAAAAGAAAAATATTATGATTAATTATTAAAATTTAAATTATAAAAAAAAATTATTTAAAAATTTAAATAAAAAAATTTAAAATTTTTGTTTCTTTAACCATTTAAAAATTAGTTTTTTTTTTAAATTTATTTTAGATTATTAGAGATAAGACTATTTTAATTATATTTAAAATCAATTCTTCAACCTTTTAGTTTCACAAAATAAACAAAAACTAGTTCAATTAATTATTTTTTAAAAAGGTAAACAATTTATTCTTTAAAACCCCCCCCAAAAAAATTTAAATAAAATTAATTTCTTTTTAAAATTATAGCAGTCCCCAAATTTAAAAATAATAAAGTTCCTATTATTTATTTTTACTCAAAAATGGTTATACCCTAATAAAATGAGTTTAAATGTATGAAAAAATGTTGAAGGGGGGCCAGCGCGCACTATTCTCCCTTTGAAAGTTGCTTTGCAGATGAGAAATTTTGGAGTTGCAGCGTTCCCCATCGCACTTCTAAGTTAAGATTGCACATCAATTATTTATTGATCCTCAAACTCTTTCCCACTAAAGGGGACTTCAGTTTTGGGGGTGAAGATCTTCCAAATATTTCCTTATCTCAAAATCTTCCCCCTGAGTGTACAAACCTATCGTTGAAAGGCAAACGACAAAACTGTAATCGATGAAGCCGGGGTTTTAGACTTTCCAAAGCCCTTTTATTAAATAAACTGAAATATTTACGACTAGCTCTCAGGTGAGAGGGAAAACGTGGAAGTTTGGGCCGAAATTTTTTCAACACAACACCTTTATGAAAAAAATTGGTACAAGAAGCACAAACAAGAAGTTTACGAGAATTACGCAAGTGCAGGGAAAATTTATTTTGTCATTTAGGACACTCAATATGTTTAATTTTATTGAGAATCTCTTTATTTATCTCAATTTCAATAGTAACTGCCCCCTTCTCTTATACTTTCCTCTTCCATATCACTGTTTATCCGAATCTTTCTCGACTGAAACCAATTGTAAATGGCAGGAGAAATGGGATTAAAGGGCTTAACTAATCTTTTGAAAAATATACTGAATGAAAAGCTATCAATGGAGATAATTAACTGACCAAGTCATATCTAAAATTTTAAAACTTTCCAGAGATCCGTTAGTTAGGACTTTAATTTAAACAGTATATTTTTATGCTTAAATATTTCAAATCACATCTCTAAATAATTATTGTCTTAAAAATTAGTTAAACAAAACGAATAAATGACGAAAATCTAATTTTTGAAATAAATTTAAGTTATATAGGTTGAATATGAATGGATTAGAGAAATTAAAAAAAGAGATGTATAAGTTTAAGCATTAGGGAATAAATCATCCAGCTTAATAACTGCCTTGATCTTTAATTGCGTACTTTTGAGCATTACTGTATCAGCTTTGAATTTACTTTTTAATTTTAATTTATTTTCAAATTTTTCCCTCTTTTCAAACTATTCTTCCGCTAATTAAATTTCCTCATCTTCATTTAAATATTTTTTCGTTATTTTTACTATTACTATTGCTGCTATAGCTTTGTTATTCCCTACTCCTGCAAAAATATATGTCAGAAGAAAAAATATAAAAATAGAGTTTTAACTGTGGGATTCGAACCTAGGAGTAAAATTTGACTGATCTAGGCGTTAAACATTTGAACATCAGTTCTTTAATTAACGTCTACTATTGAACTTATCTAAAATATCTCTTACCTCCAATTCTGCATTAATATTCATTCCATATTATTTTATTTTTGTAATATCCAAATGGTAAACTAATGTATGATGGCTATTGGAAAGATGATAAATTTCATGGTTTTGGAAAGTGTATAGAGGTGAATGGCAACATATTTGAAGGAGAATGGGAGGAACATAAAAGAAAGAGTAAAGGTGTGATGACATATGCCAATGGTGACAGATATGATGGAGAATTTAAGGATGATAAAAGATCTGGCTATGGAGTATTCTATTAAGTTATATATTTTAATTCTTCTCCTAATTTAAATTAAATTCAAAGTGATTGAGCTTATAATGACTCTAATATATTTTTAAACAAAATAATTAGAATCAGAAGTTATGAGAGTTAATTTAGAAGAGATATTTCAAAAAATACTTATTCTAGTATTTTATTGAACGCTTCTTGTTGCAATTAATATTTCACATAAAAACAAAATTGAATTAATATACTTTTATACATTATTTTTGAGTGATGACTTATCGTAATGGAAAGAAGTTTGAGGGAAACTGGTTGAATGATAAAAAGAATGGGAATGGAATACTTTATAATCGCAAAGGTAAAGCTAAAGAGGGCATATGGCAAAATGATAAAGAATAAAAGAAACCTAATGAATGTTGCTTAATTTTTTGAAATATATTACATCTTGTATTTTACTAAAATCATTCTTATAGTGCGTGATAAAAAATACAATTGTGGAAGTGAATAACTTGAATACAAGAATTGTAGATATTGACTGATTCATGTGTAATGTATTAGTTATCCACCTCTCAGTAACGGCAGTCTGAACAATCTTCTTTCCTTTCTTGCTCTTGATCATTGTAACTTTGAAGTAGTAGCTGCACCAATGCTTATCTATCATTTTGATAGAGTAAACTTTTTTTATATCACAAAGCAATACCTGAGCACTATATAAGATTCTGGATGGCGAGTTCTAAATCGGAGGTGGATAGCCGAAACTTGATGCTATTTTGATATCTAATGTCGCATTCACATCTGCCTACTTTCTCTTACTTATGACTTTAGTCTTGAATTGAGTGAGCCTTCTCCAGGTCCAATAATTTATGTTAATGACTGGAATGAAGTGACTTTGACATCTTGAATGGTTAAACTCGTCTAAATTAGTTTTCTCGAAGGTCAAGAATAATTCCATTATCTAAGTCTTAAAGAATAAAGTTTTATTAAGTGAGCCCCTCATTTCAATTGATCATGAACTATTAGTATTTCTTAAATTCATTTATAATTGCAAATAATCTTTTGCTTTATTTTTAAATTTTATCTGAGATAAATTATTTGTAAATTAAATAAATTAGTAATTATTATTGAACCTTTCCCCCTTATATTATTTGAACTAGTCATGTAATGTTATAGAGTATTATTTCTATATATTTCATCAATTCTAACCTTAAAATTTTATAGATCAACATCATATTTTTAAAGACTAACTTATTGTCCTAATATTTTTGAGAAGTTACTAATTTTATTTTGTTTACTTTCAGAGTTTTGCTTTCACTGTTTTTGAACTTCTGCTCCTTTACTATTTTATTATTCAAAATTAATTGAGATTTATTAAACTTTCATAAAAATTACTTTAACTGAAAATTTAAATTTAATAAATATCAAAAAGTCAAACCCTAGTCTTTTTATAATATTTCTTTAAAGATTTTTTTAAAATAAACTGATAATTTAATATTTTAAAAGGTAAAATAATTATTGGTAAAATTTATTTTATAAATGTTTCACTATAAAATTAATTATAAATTTTAATGCAGATTCTTGCAGAATAGAGATTGACACACAGAGCATTAAAACAGAAATAAATATATTGTTTATTGCATTAAAGAGGATTTAATACAACTCCCTCACAAATCAAGCTAAATAATTTTTCAAAATCAATATATTTATTTATTATTTTTAAGCAGACGAAACTCTAGCAAAGTCTTTCGCCATCATTTTCCATTATATAGTGTACAGGGTTGACAAAGTCTACTTGGTCTACGCTTCTTTCCATGTTCAAATTATATCAATTTCTACCAATTTTAAAATTCCTTTATCAAAATTAGTTATTAATCCAATTTTATTTTTAATTATGTATTCAAATTCTTTTTCATTGCAGCTGAAATATATTTATTCTGCAAGTAGTGTTTAACTTAAACTAAAACATTTTACTTATTAAATTAGAAAGTTAAACCTAGGACCCGATATGCGATACCAAAATCGGCTTGCTTGGGTAGGGAGATTAGTCGGCTCTTACCCCTGATACAGTAGTACTCGCAAACACAGCCTGTGAAGTTATGCATCACCAAAGAGTCATACTAGACTCGTCAATTTGGTAGCATATTGCGTTTTATTCATTTAGATTTGTCTAACCAACGCCAGATTCGAGGTTTTTGCATCCAGGTGAGGCCCGAATGACTCAGATTTACTGAGAGTGAGATCTGGCAAGAGTGTCAAAAATAAAGTATTACAGGGGATCTTCTTTCTTCCCATTGGTGCTATACTTTGTCCTTGACTAAGACGTGTTTATTGGGCGAGGTTGCACCTGTTATGCTCGTGTTTAATCTATACTTATCTGATTTTATTCTTACTTCCTATTAATTCATTTTATCAATAATCTTTAAAACTTTTATATACATCTTGATTATTTATTTCAATATATTTAGCAAGAGAGGAAATGGAGGTAGTTTATTTAAATATTTTAAAATGCCCTAAGAGATGCGAGCAATCAGATTTATAATAAATAGTTTATCAAATTGAATTTACTAATTTGCTAATGCCAAGTAGTGAGATATTGAAAAGTAAGCTTAAGAAAGCTTATCCATTTTAGGAATGAGCAAACTTAAGTTTAAGTGCCCCATAGATAAAGATAATTGCCAAATGGAGATTAAGTACAAAGATCTGCTCAATCACAAAGAAATATGTGGAGCTGGTTCACTCGGCTATTATCTACATTCTCCAATACACATTTAACCCCATGATAGAATGATCTTCGATTTTCAATTGCTTTAAATTAGTTAAATAAACTTCTTTATCAATAAATATAATTTTATTTTAAAACAACTTATCATAGAGTTTTTATTAACAAAGAGATAAATTTTAGGGAGTTCTTTCTACAATAAAATGTCTAAAAAGGATAGGAATAGAAAATATTAAATTTCAAAGAAAATATTGTGCTTATGAATTGATCTTTTTTATCCATAATTGCAATATTAAGTTCACAAAATTAAAAAGACTCCTTATGGTTATTTAATTGTATAAATTGTTAAGTTTAAATAAATATTAATTTGAAATAAAGTTATATAGATGATAATTTAATTTAAAATCAAATTAAATTATTATTTAAATTTAAATGGAACAAATCAGCTGCAGTTATAGTGTGTCAAATTTAAATATATATATCGCACCATTCGATTCAGCATGGAATTCTAAGAATTTTTATATTTGCAACTTTTATGTGAGAACGCTAAATGCAAAGTTATAAGAGACTTAATTTTAGCTGAAGAAGTGGGTTTGAGCACACTACGAGAATCATATCTAGCTGCATAGAGGTGCAACAAAAATGATTAAAGAATAAACTCACATTATTTTTTAATAAAATTCTAAGATAAATTGAAACTGCAAAGGTCTAAAGGCGATTTAATCAATTGAATTTTAAGTTTAAATAGATTAAATTATAATGATGAAGGAACAAGATCAAAATATAAAGCCACTTCATATTGGAGATGCTAATTGTTTTAGAAAACAAATTTTCGTCATTTTAGGATTCAGAACAATTTTTAGGTCTCCTAAGCCTTATGGATTTAATCAGCGCTTTAATTATATAAAATATCAATGTTTTCATATGCCTTACTAGAGATAGTTACTAATCAAGAAAGTTAAATCAATATTTTAGATTAACTGAAGATTTTTAGATATTTTTATTCAGAAAATTAAAAGGGATATCATATCCCAAAAGCAATAAGAGTTTATTTAAAAAACATTTAGCATAAAAATGTAATTTATATATGAAAGTTATATTTATAAATCTCATAATAAATATTTGCAATTAAAGCATTGCCCATCATGATAGATTAACCGATTTCTTTATTGTAACCTTCTCTTATGCAAAATATTTCCATGAATCCTTTGCCTATGGAAAATTTTTTTAGAGATGAACCTCTCCTTCCAAATAGACCTTTGAGACCAAGGCAGCCATAGAGGCCTATGAGTCCTATGCAACCTATGAGTCCAATGCAACCTATGAGACCATTAAGTCCAATTAGTCCTATGAGTCCTATGAGGCCTATGAGCCCATTAAGGCCTATGAGAGCTAGGAATCCAATGAGAGATTTTGAACCAATTATTCTTCCTGATCGTTAAGATTTTTAGGATTAAGAATCAACTGTTATATCGTATAGAGAGTCCTCATCTTCCTAAAGCAGCTAATTTTCAAATTCTCCTCGCTCAGACAGCATTTATAATTATTATGATAGCAACTATAAAATTTATCACTTGCTAAAATTTAATTTAAGATATTTAAAACATCAGGATAAATTAGGATTTACGGGGGGGGGGCCTTTCCTCGTCATCCACTTTTTTTCATGAAAATATGAAAAATCACTTGCTAGCCTAAAATCAGCTAAAAACAACAATTGCTTATTCCAAATTCAAATCCAAAGTGTCTAACCTGCTCATATTCTTCTATTCATAAAAAACATCTTAAAGTTTTGCATATAGAAGACAGAAAAATTAATCTGTAAGACTAACTTATAGATATAAATTATAGGATATCTTAATTTATCAAGTTTAAATAAAAATATTATTGAAATAAATAATAAATAGATCAAGATGCTTAGTTTTAAACTAACTAGGCTTTAATATGCGCTCTAAATTAATAGAATTCTAAAGCTCTTATCTATAAATTTAAAGATCTATGAATTAATTGTTACATTAGATGCCATAAACATATTAAGGTAGGTAATATTCTTAAATTACATTACAATCTTTTTACAATTCAATTTTTTAACAAATAAAATTTCTAAATAAGTTCTCCCAAATTCTCTAAATTGGAGAATATGAACGGTTAAACCTTTTGGATTTGAATTTGGACCAAAGAATTGTAATTTTTGGCTGATTTTAGGCTGTATAGTTATTTTTCATTTTTTCACGAAAAAAGTGGATGACGAGGAAGGGCCCCCCCGGGATTTACTTTATTTTTTATTTTTAAAATTTAAATAAAGTTAACTTTCCCTTATTTTCAGCTATTTTAGAATATAATAACTTTGCTTATTAAATTCTTCAATATAACTACTAATATTTTTTAATTTATCAAACTCTAAGGATAATTGCTATTTCATTTAGAATAACTCTCTCTCTCTCTCTCTCTCTTTCCTATTGAATGAAGAATGTTTTTAAAATTTAAAGATTATATTTCCACACATAATTTATTTGTGTATTTTTTGAGCATTTTAGGATCTCCAGAGAATTCTCCAAGAGAGCAATTTCTAGAAAACATAGAGAAATTGTAATTTCTTGATGGTTCAACGTACGAAGGTCAGTGGTTTGAGGGCGAGAGAAATGGATATGGCGTTTAAACATTTATAGATGGAAGCCGCTATCTAGAAAAAAAATAATTTATGCATGTCTTAATTGTTTATGGTGCTATGAGGGGAACTGGAAAAATGACTTGAGAAATGGAAGAGGGAGGTACATTGGTGCAGATGGCTTGACTTATAATGGCAAGTGGAAAGATGGCAAATTCCATGGCTATGGAAAACTGATTGCACCCTGTGGTGACTTGTACAAAGGAAATTTTGAAAATAATGTAAAAAAAGGGGAAGGGACTTCATTGAATCAATATCTTCATTTATTATGGGTTGAATAGGATAAAATTATCAGTGATTAGAAATGTTTTTAATCTCATTGAAGGAGGAAGTTTAAAATAACATATTTAATAAATTTGTATAATGATATTAATTTATATAAATAAATTAAATGAAAGAATGAACCTAAACTAGAAAGTTGATAATCAGAAAGATTCAATCATCCTCTAACATCAATAACGATATATCTGTTAGTAAACCATTTTATTAGACAATCATTTTGAAGTTGGTAATTTCTAAGTTTAGCTTTATTATATCATATTGTGAATTATTTTACGAGGTCATCAAGTAATTTAAGCATAAGACATATTTAAACAATAGAGTAAAATCATAATGGTGTACATGATCATAAATTGCACTGATAAATTAAAAGCACCACTGATGAAGAATATTTTAGCACTTATTGGAAGGTAAGTAAAAAACGACGATTCCAAATTTTCAAATTTATAAATTGTAGCGCCGTGATGAAAATGAAAGAACCTTAAAATCTAAAGAAGAAAATAAAGACATCGATTAAGGCATAATATCAAATGTCATCTGTGAATTTAAATAAGAGTCAGTAGAAATGAGCTCGCTTTCAAAACGTATTTGTATTTCTAATTCATGATAATCTAATCCTATTCATCCCTTATAAAGACTTATACATGGCCAGATGGCCAGAGGTATAATGGCAATTTCGAAAATGATTACAGAAATGGCTAAGGTACTTGCATATTATAAATTTTAATTCATATTAATACTTAAATATGGCCAGATGGAAGAAAATATGAGGGATCCTGGAGAAATGGATTGCCCCATGGATAAGGAAGACTAATATTTAGAAGAGGCGCTACATAAATCAAAACAAAAAATGATCAAAAAGATTAAATAAAAATGAAACTTAATTTAATTTTAGAGAAAGAATTATTCTCATTAAAAATTAAGAAGCCTTAGTGTATGGTGTCAGTAAAGTTTCTCTCAAAGCAAGACTCCATGCTTGAGAGTTGTAACTTTGGAGGAGTGTGTTCAAAATTACCTCCACCTTGCTGATGCGAAGCGAAGAGACACCATCATACAAGAAGAGTATGCTTACAAGATCTTCCCTTACGAATACCTTGTAAAGAAGGAAGAGAGAGGTCTTGAGTTCGCGAACGAACTAACAGTGTTGAGAGAAGCGAGGGACAAAAACTTGAAGTACGTTCTTCATCTTGCTGCTGTTCTTATCGATCATGATTACATCGCCATTCCCCTTCCTAAATGGGAGATCACACTAAGAGAATTTCTCAGCACGAGGCGCAACAAGTACTAGCGAAAGTATTTAATAGTCAACATTGGATTTTTCTTATAATTTTAAATATAAAAATATAAAAATTATTCACAGTAATATCTGTAGAAATAAAGTTAATAAAATATCAAACTTTAACTCACTTATGTGATTTTAACTTTTTAAAAAATACTTGCGACCAAATTCATATATTTAAAAATTTAAATAAAATTAGTTATTGGTAAAAATAATAAATGAAGAATTTCAAAATGGTGACAGTCGAAATCGCAGATTCCTCACCTGATCTCCAGCATTATTGATTGCTTATAAAAAAATTATATGAGTTTCTTTTTTAATAATCGCCTCAGCAACTCTCATTAGGGAGATAAGAAGCTCGCACTCTTCTGCATCTTTAATATTTAACTCTACTGAATTTTTGTCGATTTTAATTTTGAAAAGAGTGCACCCACACAAAAGTTGCAACGATATTAAGATATTTTACTGTCACGATTTAAATCCATTTTAAATTCTTTTATAAATTAATTAGATTTTTCATTAAATCCTTAGCTATGATTACATATTTTTAATTATAAATTTTGTAAGGTTAAATAGATGGACATGGAAAGATGGAATATTTATTTGCACATTTGATTTATTGAGTTTAGAAATATCATTAGATATTATTTTCTTTTAATTTCTTTAAATATTTTTAATCTCATAGAAAGATAATAGTATTTATATGCATTTGTTAAATAAATGATGTCAGCCAAAACAGTTTTTATTTTGTATAAATTTATTTATTTAATTAATTAAAAATAATTAATAAAAGTAATATGAAAAAAATAGAATTTTACCCAAAAAGTTTTAAATAAGGAATAATGCTAGTTGAAAATTCGATGTTTTTAATATACCTACTTTAATTTCATGATGATTTCCAGATAAAGAGATAAAGATCTATTCTACATTATAAATAAACTATATTAAAATTATGCACTTCCCACTTGATTACTAACTATATTTATTTTGGAATATAATAATCCGAAACAAGGGAAAATTTATTTTGAATTTTTAGAGCTAATCTACTGAATTTTAACTTTAGGTCAGCAGAATTCATTATAATGAAGATCTACTTATTAAAGCATTAAGTTAAACCTATGTAAGATTTTTGAATCTTTAAGAGATTTAAAATGTAAAAAAGTTCTTAATTGTAGCAATGACTTCTCTTCTGTGGGGTTTATAGTTGAGAATTATTCTGTGATTGGTTAGACAATAAACGGGGAGGTAACTCCGAGACATTTTTAATGGCTAAGAACCCCAACCTGCAGATTGTTAGAATTAATAACCGTTTCTTCCTAAATTATCTTCATAGATCCTCTCAGTACTGAGGTATGGTGTGCGCAGTCAAGATCTTCCTCAATTTAAAAAGACTTGTTTCGCTCTCCCATAACAAAGTCGTAAGGATATAAATTTTTTTAGTATTTTAAGTTTAATTGCTTGGTAAAATAATTATTTAAAACTGAGCCACTTCAAAACAAGTACTAATTTATTCCATTTAATATAGAAATTAATTATATTTGCCATTGATTTTTTAGTTATAATATAAGTTAAGAATTAAATTGAAAGAAAAAATATAGTAGTATAAAATAAAATAAATAGAAAGCAAAATAGAGATATCAGTCAAGTAAATAGTTGTTAAAATTATAATTATATTTTATAAAGTATCGATTTAGATATAATTATTTAAATTCTTAATTAAATTTATCTTCTGAAAATCTTGCAGTAGGAATATTTATTGGTTTAGTCTTAGGAGAATAAAACACTTTTTAAATTATATATTTAGCTTTTTTATTGTAGATTAAATCTTCTCATCTCTTTTCTATTTCCTTCTGGTGTTGTCTAAGGCTATCTAATCTTTCCAGATAATCTATTGGTTTGTCTAAAAATAAAAATCTGACACTGAGGGTTCAAAACATTTTAGAAAATAAGTCGGTGTGTAAGTGAAAGAAGGTTTCTATTTTTAATATCATTAAAGAGAAAGTAATTTAGAAAGAGACCAATCAGAAAAGGATGCACACCCAAGATTATTGTAAGAATGAAAGAAATAGTAGGTCGGATAGATCTTTATACCGGTTTTAAACCTAAGAATAAGATTAGTTACTGCCAACCCAAATAATATATCATTAAAATACAGATAGCTAGCGGGCTTTAGAAAGTATTTTATCTGTGATGAAAAAGAGGTTTTAGTATTTATTTAGCAAATAAAACTAAATTGATAACTGAGATGCTTAAATTAAAGATTGCTTCATAAGCCTTTTATTTTAAACGAACTACCTATAATTTATATCTTGGTCATAATATAAATTAAATTAGATATTTAAACACATATCTCTCAAATGATTACTTCTAAATCGATTAACTTTAAGAGTAATAATCATATATTACATATTTAATTATTCCATAAATTTGGGTTAAATCACAAAAATATAAATGCAAATTAATTTATTCTTTACTTTAATGTTTTAAGGAATATGAATAATTATTATTTTGCAATCACATTATGTGTTCAAAAAATAAGGAAGAAATGAAGATTAATTATATCTCTCAAATTAAAAATACTTAGAAAATTTTCTTTCATTAATATTTTCTTTATTAATTGATAAAGTTACAAATTTTTTAATAATTTATATTCTATTTTCTTGCAAAAGGCAGTCTTGCACTGTGAACATTTAAAATAATTTAAATACTTAATTCTTGAGGGTCTAGGATGACACCCGTGCATATTAAACCTTCTTAAACTTTTATTAGATCTAAATTATGTTTTTAAAGTATAAGCAGATAAAGTTCTCTGGGAGCTATCATCATCATTTTTCTTTATAAAATCTTGAGGATCGAGGAACTCAAGGTTTGGGAAGGTTGAAGTCTTTCCATTTTTAATATATTTTTATTATAGCTGAAATTTTAATTAAAATCGGAGGTTTAATTTTTGAAGACTTGCCTTTTTAATCTTATAGTTTTCAGCAGTAAATATGTTGCAAGTTTAAAACATCAAAGATGCTTTGCTTTTATTAAAACTGTGTAAATTTAGTTCTTGATTGAGCGCTCTCACACAATTGGTGCGGGGATTAAATATCTCGAATTTCATGCTGAATTGAATTGTCAAGTTTTTATTTAATCTGATAGACTTTAACTTCCAGATATTATTTTTTTAATTTAATTTATAAATTAATTTAATGCTACATTTAATTGTTAGGAATAAGACCAATTTTAGAGAAATATTTAACTACCAAATTTCAAATAGATTCTTAGATTTTATTTTCTATTAACTTTATCCAATCATATTCTCTCTTTGAATAAATATTATTATTTTGCAAGAAATGCATCACCTAAATCGATATACATAGAATATATAAAATTATAGTATTTTATTGGTTTAGGCGCAGAACAAATGTCCAAAATAATATATGCAATTTATTTTTATATTGTCCTAATAGATGCCAAAGAGCCGCAATTAAAATAATAGTAATTTAATACAATGGTATAGCTTCACAGAGTGCTTAGATAAAGTAGGCCTTTTTATTATTACTGCGAATTTATACTTTGATAAATTAATCTTACAAATAAAGTTAAATGATTTGAAGGGATGGTGGCTTTAAAATTTCACATATTTCTTATGTGGGTAAACAATTTAAATTGATAAAACTTCTGAAAAAGATTTAGAATTATATAACTGAACTTTAAATTAATTCTTCTTCTTAATTTTACCAATTTAAGGTGGATTCTGCAAATATTTATTTTTTCAAAAATTAAATGCTAGTTTTGCTTTTTTAGATCCGCTTTAGCCATGTGTTTGAGTTAAGCTCATACCAATGCCCCTTTTTAGAGTTAGATGATAGCCCTGTAATTAGCTCTGGGACGAGGAAGAGACCTCTGCTCACGTAAACACTCTTGAAAATATGTTCTTCTTTATTATTCAAAGACCTGGGAAGCAGCATTAAAAGATTTAAGCTATATTTATTGTATTGCTGGGGCGAATTATATATAAAAATGAATGCCACTTCTAACTAACAGATACCTATATGAATTATTTTACTTTATATTAGAAATGACATTCCTCACTCTCTTGAGTAACATTAATAAATTTATATTAATTAAGCGTATTAACTGCTATTAAATTACAAATCCTTTATTATTAGTTTAAAGCATCATTCATTTAAATCAATTGTAATTGATATTTACAATCTGTAGCTTTGAATTAAACTGGCGACTTTACTTTCCTAATATGCACTAGGCAATTTAAGTTTAAATTAACATTAGAGATAGTAAGAGCTAATCAATTTAAAAATAACTTTTAATAAAAAGAGAGTCATCATATAATTATGCAAGAAGCTTCCTAAAATATTAGTTATAATTTATTTATTAATCCATATAAGATTAACTATAAATTGAAACAGGTTTGGGGGTATCGTGGATAAATATAATAAAAGAAACTATTATATTAGAAGATAAAGGGGATTAGCAAGCATGGAAAGAGAATCTATAATCACACTATTTATAATGCTAATAATTTTCATATCAAAATAAATAACAAACTGAAAAAAATTAGGACTTTTATTCTCATAGTTTGATCGTTTTTCTTAATTATTTTTTTTTATTTTCTTCCAATTTTTTAGGTTTCTATTTGCACATTTGATAAAACGATTCTTTCAAAATTAAAGTTAAAAGTAAAATAAATGATTCTTGAACTAAAAAGGTATATTGCTTGTACTTATTATTGCTGGAACTCAATCTAGGCTTCATACTCTGAATTTATTAAAAACATCTAAAGATATCAGGTAAAGAATTATATCTTATGAAAAATTGAGTATCAATGAATGATAAGGGGTTTGTTTTTTATGATTTAATATGCTAATCAATAGCAAGCTCTCCAAAAAACTGAGTTTTCTTGCCCAAGATGCAAAGAGGAATGCAAAATGAAAGTTAAATTTAAATATTTTAATAAAGAGAATATGTTTAATAATTCTTTAATTAAACTTTAAGCTTGAGAATATTTTATTATAGGAAGGATAAGATTAAATTATCTAAAAATACAGATAAATTTCATTGTGACTTTCTTTACTACCCATACTGACTCTTATTTAGGTTTTATGTTGTTGTCTATGAGATGCTTATAGAATAAGAATTTGCATTTGGATTCTGAAATTTCATAAATTATCTTAATTCCTTCCTATCTTAGTTGGTATTGCTCACTAAATTTAGCTTTTAGACTTTTATCAAACTCCCTAAAATCTTACCATTCGATCTCAGTAGTATTCTCTTAATCATAGCCACTCTTGGTATGAGAGCTCTTACTGAAAGTAGCTAATAAGAGGAGTAGATTTTAAGTGCTATTTTCGTAGCTTCTATAGTTTTCTCAAATGCTCTCGATTACACTATAACAACATAATTAATTGGAGCCAATTTTCCACTATACTTAAGTGCAATCATGATAATGCTCGCAAACTAAAAAAGGTTTACTTACATTTACTTGCATTCAGTATGTTTAGAGATTCTTCACTGCGGTACAAGATTTGTTTCCCATTTACACCTTTCTGTTTCATTTTTCATTTATTAATTTAATGAAATTGATTTGTAAATAGTCTAATAAACTACTGTTGGGCAAGGTGAGGAAATTAAATTAATATCAAAATTTTCAACCATCGATCATCAAATCGTTTTTAATTAAAAAAACTATTTATTTATTTTTCTTTACTGGTATGATTAACCATAAATAAACATAATTTGATTGTTTTAACTGGACTCATGAATACTAAATAAAATCACAATGATTATTTATTTTGAGAAAGTTAAATACGAAAACTTGCAAAAGCATTTCAATGAGTGCAAAGCTGGCCCTCCCAGAACACTTGAAGAATACTTATTTATTTTTACATTATTAGATGCTCTAGCTCAAATTGAAGAATTTCGATTAGAAAGCATTTAAAAATAGTTTAGTATTTATACATTACCTTCAGACTCAAAGAAGAAGTCATTAAATTATATATTTTTTTAGAGCAAAAACGTAAGCGGTATATTCTAAAATCTCTCAAATAATACAATATCTATAATCAGGGGAATTACTTTAGTAAACACCATTGTTGTTTCACATTTTTTATCACATACTTACTCTTAATAAAGATTGTTATCTATATTGCATAACTAATATAAACTCATATTATTTTATTATAAATTAATTTTTTAGTTTAAGAAAATCTTTATAGAAAGGGATGTTAATTATTTATCCAAAATAATTTAGAAATCAAAGTGACTCAAATTTAAAGTAATTATTGAGTCCCTATTTCAAGTGCCCTAATATATAAGTGATTAAAACTTCTTACATGATTTTACATTTTTAAACTCACACAGATTTTATATTTTCTATTCTTTATTTCAAGAAAATATGGCTGAACTTAAAAATAATAGGGCTTTTAAAAAATTTTTGATAAACTTTAAATTTAAAAACAATTTTTAGATTTAATAACTGAATTATCAACTTATTATTTTGCAGAGATTAATCATTAGAGGGTAGCTGATGGCTATGGATTTAGAATCCTTAAACTCCTTAATAAGGAAATGACCAAATCTTTCAAAAATAACGTCCTAAACGGAGATCTCAAATACAGAACGAGAATCCAATCAAACAAATTCCTTAGCAAAGTTGGAGAAGACCAGCACGGAGACATCCTAGTCTCCACCAGACCAAA
>JAJKFJ010022809.1:0-52951 GCA_027382625.1 Tetmemena sp. SeJ-2015
TCAAGCTCTGGCGTGGAAGAAGATCCTAGGCTCAGACTCAGGGAAACTATATCTCATAATAGCAGCTATCATAGCGGAAGAGCCCTTGTCTTGAAAGTTCCTTCTGGCTAACTTATGTAAAATTTAAAAGTCCCTCAGCATCATTGACTTAGATTTAAAGACATTTTATAGCGAGATCGGCAGGAAGAGATCCTTCAATCCATGGGCCAGCTCCTCTCCTATAACAAGACTCCGGCACTCATCTTATTTCACTTTGCAATGAGCTCGATGCTATAAGCCCTTCGAACTACAGGGAAAGGAAGGCAAAATCAGGATAAACAGCAAGAAAGGTAAGTAATTAAGAATGCTTATTAATCTTAATAGAGAAGAAAAAGCAGATGACAGAGAAGTTAATGAAATTCTCACGATGATCATTCAGAGAATCACTCCCAAGCTCATGAGAGTGATAACAACCCCTCATAAATTTAATGGAGACAGCCCAGAACCTAAGAAGTCAAGGATCTGCAGTCCGGGGGCTCCGATTGCAAGATTTGAAGGAAAAAATTATTATAGGATGAGCACAGTCTTATTTCCATGGGTTGATCTTAAATATTCAAATCACCCGCTATTACACTTAATTCTCTTTATCAATAATATTATTGAATAGCTACCCGTTTCAGCAGTAACTGGATGAGAGCCAGCAACTTACCTTCCAAAACCTAATAGACTCCTCCATTAAAAACATAGCTGCAAACCCTCTCATCCTTCAAAACTCCTCCCCAAGTCCCATCAAGCCTCAATCCATTTCTAATATCCAAAGATAAAACAATATAGGAGAGATACGATAAGGTGATCAATGGTTGATATTATGAAATTTAAAGAGATATATATTAAGGAAGTCAACTGATTAAAATTGTAGAATTAAAATTATAAATCAAAATGCTTTAGTAAAATGAAAGAAAAGCATGGCGGAGCGAGCTTGCACTTATCTCCTTAGAAAACATTACTTAAATCTCTTGTAAGTATAAAAAACAAGTAAACCTTTTTTATTAAATAAGCTTTTGAGCTATAAGTGAATAGTTTAGCGATATTTATTCTCATTCACGCATTAACTTTGATAAATATAGGCAAGGAAATAGATGAGATAAAAGGAGATGATTTTCTTGAGAGTTGGATCAAGAACGCATTTTTGTATTAAATCCAGCTCTCTTACAGACGAGATCGTGATTTAAAGCTCAAAGAGTTTGTTTGCATATAATTTTTGGTAATTTTACTATGACATAAACTAATTTTTTAGTGATAAGGCATAGAGACAGTCTCCAAAAATGACAAAAATAATAGTAAATTCTCAAAAGTACAACCAAATTAAGAAAACAAATGCAATTATAAGACGAAATGTTTCAAGAATATCGCAAATACCTAGCAAGTAGAAAAGTACTGAAATATTTGTATTTTTGAAAAAAAATGATTTACGATAATGCAATCGTATCCTCCCTATAATAAGCTATCACAAGCACTCTAGGTTAATGATAAAGAGTAAGATCTATTTAAACTCAAGAGCAATTTAATTAACAAGAGTTCAACAGAGACTACTGACTTACTCAAGTATGAAGAGGTCAAGAACAGACTAGACTTTTCAAACATAGTTCAAACTACTACCAATTAAAACGAGGACAGCAACCCAACTACAGATCCTATCTTATCCCAACCAAATGCTGAGATGGACTAGTCTCAGTAATCGGGACAGGGTCTCCTCACTACTAAGTTATTGAATAACTCGTCTAATTACCCTGAAAACATGAACATTTACTAACCTGAAAATCAATAACCAGGATTAATATATGGTAACGAGCTGCATGCTTAGAGACAAAAAATTCAGCAAAATCAAACAGCCATCATATAAAACTATTTAAAGGACTTGAAGCTTCTAGCATCTCTAAAGAAAGTCAAGAACCAGACTCATCACAACCAAAGCTAGAATTAGTCAAACAATAGAAGTATTATCCTCAGAATTTAATTAGAGTAAATTTCAAAAATATGAGGTAATTAACTTTAAGATATAATATTTTCTTGCTTAATTATAGATTTAAAATCTATTATTTTTAAATTCAAAACCATGTTTTTTAAAAATTTTTATTAGCAAAATTTAATTAAAATTTCCAAATTAAAAATTTAAAAAAGTTTTGATTTCGTAATTTACGTTCTTAAAAATACAAATTTAGAGCATTATTTATACTGGTTGATATTTTAAATGCGCATCTTCCTTGTCTAAAGTCTAATTTTACTTTATTATTTTTTTGTCTTGATATTCTTTTCTTCATTTGTATTCTTCCTCCTTCTTGCTATTCAAACCCTAGACATAGCCTTTAAGTAAATTCACAAAATTTCTAAAAGACTTACCCTCATCACTGAGTTTCAGTAATCATGATATCTGCAGACTGTATTTTTATGATGAATCTTAGGCCGATACTGTTAGTACATAGTATAAATAGGACTCTTGTGTCGCGAATCATCATTTTTATTGACTCATGATTAGCCTATAAAAGCATTAAAGGTTGACATAAATATGAGCTAAACTCAAAAGTAATCATCATAATTATTGTCAAATAAAAAAGGTTTACTTACTATGGTTAGCTATTTGAGCATCTCAAGAGTCTTTAGTGCGCTTATTTCTCCTGTCCCTCTCTACTTCTTTTTCTTTCATATTTTTTTTAATCTACAAATGAAATAATAATCTTAATTGAGCTATTAAAGACTTGTTGTATCAAATGGGAAATAAATTCTATTTTCGAAACTATCAATCACTGATCACGCAATCGTATTTGACCTATAATAAAAAGTCTCTCTATAACTCAATTTATTCATTTGGATCAAGTATAAAACCTCAAAGCAATTAGTACTCTGCAAAAAAGCAACCCAGATTTAATAAGCAGAGCAGCTCAGTACAGAAGAACCTATCAATTTATTACTAGAACATGAACTAATCAAAGAGACCTAAATCTAGTTCTTAACTTCATCAAAAATCTCTCTATCCATAAATTTATATACCAATTTTATTAGTGGATTCTATTTAATTATATAAATATCTCTATATCTGATAAAATCATAGTTTATTTTTCTAAAATTCATAATATTAATCAATCATTAACTAAAAACTACTAACATTTTCTTCGCTTAGTTTTTATTTAATATCTATAATTTTGATTTGATGGAATATAATAAACTGCTGTTATTTAGAACAACTTAAAGAAATCTTAATCCACTTAGAAGCAAAAGTTAACCTTTGATAAGAAATAATATTCTCTTGAAAGTAAAAGTGTTATGGGGAAGTTCGATCCTGTTGCTTATAAGAGTAACTTAAATATTTCTAAGAAGAATACGGATCGACTTTATCTGTAGGAGGAAACTAATTCAGAAGTGGCTTTGAAGATGCTGATGGGTGGTATTAGAACTCAACTCAATCATAATCCAAAGTCTCAGCCTACTTATAAGGGTAAAAGATTGTAGTCTGCTAAGGGCTTTGACAAACCTAATCTCATATAGGCGGGAGTGTTTCATGATTTGCAGCAAGATCCATCTAAGAGTAAATAAATTATCAAATAGAAGAGAAATTCTTCTGCACAACAGAGATCAACCTAAGTTGAAGGATCAAAATAGATAATCCCAAACTATAACAATAAATACAAGTAGAGACCCTCCAAATATGGACAAAGAAGAGGCAGCTCACCTCCTCAATAAGTATAAGATTTAACTCAAAATTATAATCTGGCTCAGCAGTTTAAACACAATTTGTAAAGCATGAAGAAGCTATAAAACCAACTCAAAAACAAAAAGAAAACTTCATACAAGTCAAATCTAGCCATCAATCATCTCTTAAATATATCAACTCCTCTAAACCCAATAGTCTTTTATAAAAAATATAAATCTGTTCACACAAATTATATACTTCTATTTTTATTTTAGTTATTAAAATATTGTAAATGCTTATAAATAATTTTAAATGTGATTCAATTTTAATTTTTATTATATCAATTTAAAATGTCTTAGAAAATTTAATGATGATAAATAATTTATAATTAAGCTATAAATTTGACTAATCAGAGATCCAATCATAATTAGTAATAGCAAATAAATCTTCAGCAGTATGAGCTGCCTCAAAGTCCTGCCATTCAATCTACATAGCTGGTAAATGGAGTAAAAACCTAATAATTTAATCCATAGTTGATGAACGCGCTAACCTATTCTTCTCTACAGTAAAAACTAGCAGAAATCAAATCAAAATAAGCAAGTGTTACTGATTCTTTATCACTCCAGTACTAAAATCATGACAGAATGAATTAGAATAACAGAACAGAAGTTATAAGTATGTAGATTGGATAGGGTTCTAGATTCAATGATTAGTTCAGTTCGAATAGCAACAATCCCAACATGCAGGTCATATATCATTCAGATGATAACATAATAAGCCTATAACCTAACAGGAATGTTATGAGTTAGGATTAGCTTCAATTTATTAAAGACTCTTCTAGTTAAATTCAACAACCCATCGAGAACGATATAGATATAGAGCAAATTCATCATAATATAGTCACACAAATTCAAAAGCAATAAAAAGTTGTATATGAAAAAGACTAAGCTCATTTAGATTACGATGATAAACTTGTTTCCATTCTCTCTCCATTTTAAGACGATGATGAAGAGGACGAGTATGGACTGTAAGATGATAGCTCTTCGCCTTAGTTTGATTACAACTCGAATGGCCAAGTAAGAACCAAGTGCAAGTCTAGGTGCTCTAAAAGAAAGCAATCTATGACTGTAATTTTCCACAGTGGCAATGAAATTATAGGTCACGATCATTATTTCTATTGATTCTCACTGATGTATTTTGATTCAAGTTCAGAGTTTATAAATTACTCACATTATGAAGTTCAATAATTATTTCTTTGAAAATCAACTTTCTAAATCCAATAATTATCGAGATAAATGATTCAAGCAACAAACGAGCAGACAATTTTGCAATTGGTTTCTCAGATAGGGCCAGCTCCTGGAGCTAAGTAGATGATAACTTGGGAATTTAAGCATGCTTACGAAGCCATTGAGAGTGGAATTTACATTACTTGGGGTTGTGAAGATTATACAAGTGATGATTGCTTCAGAATAGGTTCTGAATCTAATTGCTTCTGCGGCCACAGATTCAGCAGTCATGAACTTATCCATTATAACTTATTAAATAATTATCCTAAAAAAGGTGTAAAAGACTAACTGCAGAGATTGCAAATGCGCAGCTTTTAAATTCATACCAAGACGACCTGAGGAAGTAGGACTCTGGCATCTTCCTAGAAGGAAAGGATTTGATGTAAATGTTTGGAGGCCATAGTGCAAATGCAAGCACACTCATGAGGAGCACAATCCTTCCAGGCCATTTAAGTGCAAAGCATGCGGGTGTGGTTAGTTTATGTCAGATTTCTGCTGCATTACCTGCAACAGGAGCTTCGAAGACCACGTCACTTTCTATGAGACTGAGAAAGAACGAGAAGAGGTTCACAAAACTACTGGAGATGATTACCTTCATAATATATATAATGTGCTATAACTGTTTACTTCCACTTTCTTCAAGTCCTAAGATTTAGGCAGAAACTATGAAAAAGCTGAAGATAGACGGCAGAACTGATGCAGAGCGAATGATGGAGGAACTCAAGATATCTCATTTCTAAGAAGAAGAAGAAAAGCAGTCTCGTTATATGGTTTTGGATATTCAACAAGATGGAGCTGATGGAATTTAGTAGAGGCCCTAAGTGCAGCTTGTGATTGATACGAGGAAGAATCTACAGCCCAAGTAAAACCTTGCCAAGCCAGAGAAGTCAATTCAACTCATGCAGCAAAGAGGGATGGGAGGTCTTGGCCAAACTAAAACTGCTTCAAAATAAGGAACTACTGCTACTTCCTCCACCTTAAAGACAGCTTCCAGCTCAAGTTCTGGAATGATGATGAAGTCTTCTGTACCTACTAAAAAATATTGATTTAGATCTCAAGTGAATTCCTTTAAGATTGTTTTCTCTCATCCAAGATAAAAATAATTATGAGAAATGGGAATATAATCAATATGATAAAAGAGGAACTAAAACATTCCAACAGAGTTTCCATGTACGAGGGAATTCTAAGATAAAAAGTCAAACTTACTAAAACCCTAAAATTTCCATTAAGATTTCTTTTAAATAACGGGGGTTTTACAAAAATTTTCAAACCAAAAATTTTCTGAGGCAAACCTCTCGCAACTAATCTCTTCTATTTTCTAATCAAGAAATCCCATAATAGAATAGCAAAAGAAACATTAAGGATCAATCAAAACTAAGGAACGAAATTCTAAATAAAGGAATATCTAAGTTTAATAATCATGAGTAAAATGATTTCTTTAATGAACAGGACTCACTTAACTCATTTCTTTACTAAAATGAAGTATCTAGGATTATTGATTCTGATGAGACCTAATAGCATTTTCAGATTAAAGAATCAAATTTTCCCTTCAAGCAAAATAATGATTAGAAACCTTTCAGAATTTAATTAAATTTTACAATTGATTTTAGAATTAAATTTTCCAGGTAAAATTAATAAGTATCTATATTTTATATAAAGGTAAATTAAAAAAAAACATTGTTTCAAGCCAGGTATTTATCCTCATAAAATATAAACTTATAATAAATATGTTTTTTGTTTATTTTTATTTTTTTTTTAAATATTTTAAAGATTTTCATCCTTAATCATCGAACTTATTTTGTTTCGTTGAACTAATTAAGAGAGTTCTGTATTTCTTATTCTTTTATTTAATTAAAATAGTCTACTTATTGATTTAAATAAATTTTACATAAATTTAGTTTGATAAAACTATATACACAAACATAATAAATAGAATGATGCAATCCTAAAGTGGAAAGCTAGAATTTGGGCAGAGTATGATATCAAACAAGTCTCTAAACTAAAGAAACGATAACTTCAGTTAGAGTGGCTTCAAACCTACTAACTTACAAATAAACACTACCAAGGCCCAAAGATTAAACATAAATAAATAATTTAAAACCTCCAGGCTGCCATCTCCAAAACCATTCTATCAAAATAATTATCAATCTAGTCAAACATAGAGAGGATAGCATATTACTACTCAGCAAGATTACATAAGAAGAACAAATTTTCCCCAAATATAGTCACAAATATTTTATTTAAATGCTTGAAGATCTGAACAAGAGAACACACAATTTAAAATCTTAAACTAATTTGCTATGATTAATAATTTAGTATGCTTATATCTTTAATTTTATTTGATCATGATATAATTGATAACAACGAAGAAACATATATTATTAATATGTTTGAGATCTGGATAAATTAATTTATGTTAGATTCTAAGGCTATAAGACTGCTATATTTTATTCATTTGTAAGTCTATTTAGTAGAATTTAAAATATTAAAAATAAAAATACTGAAATTAAATTAGTTTAAGACTTTATGAAATTAGTATCAACTAATTTAAATAACCCCATAAAATTTAATAAGAGAAAGTAGAAACTATAAGATTAGAATAATATACTGAAATTACATTAAATAACACAAAGAGCTCTGCAATAATAAGATATTGTGGTAGAATCAAATATTTTATTTTATTCGCAAAATATACACTCATAAGATTAATCATCTGCCAATATACATAATATTTTATAATTAGAAACTATTCGATTAAATAATCAAACCTTCTTTATAAAGATCAATTTATGAACTTATTTTTATACCAGTTGAGAAATCTATTTGATTTCATATTATATTTTAAAAATCAATTTAATTGAGAGAATTAAGATTTGATTTATTTTTAAATAAATTAAGAAATAAATACTTAAATAATTTTAATTTTGGATATCTTATTTATAGTAGTTAGAGATCAGATTTTTCTTAAGATGATAATAACTTAAAAATATAAGAATATTATATTTTAACAAGGTTTTATTTATAAATACAACATTTTTCTTAAACAAAAGAACAAAAATATTTATTTATCATACTAACTTACAAATGCAAAGGCCTAATAGTCTAGAGAATGCAAAATCAGAGGAAGAATAATTATAAAATGATTATGAAAATTAAAAAACTCTTACATAATCTCCAATTTAGATCATTACTATTCAAAAAGAAGATGACAAATTTGATTAATTTTCAATCTAAATTTAAGATTTATTTATTTAAGATTTTAAATTTCTAGCATAGTAAAATTAATTAAATTAGATTAAATTATTAGAGAAAAGTGGTTTAAAAAATGTTAATAAATTTTATCCTTATCAATTTTTAAAAAAAAACTTCTTTTAAATTACTTCTTTAAAACTCTTGTTTAACTAAAGTTAAAATAACTTAACTAAACTAAAGTTAAAATAACTTAACTAAACTAAATATAAAATTTATAAATTTTCATAAGAGTTAAATATAATTACTTCATTTAAAAGTATTAAGATTTTCCAAAATATTTAACTTCCATTTAATATAGCTCTTCTTTTGGTATCTAATATAAAAAGAGTTCCTATTTAATTATAATATTATTAATTTTAAATTTGACAAGAATAATTATAATGATATCGAGAAAGTGAGAGAGATGTAAATAGAAAACAATCCATAAGGTACAAAAGAGATATAGGATTAAGAATCTATTCAGGATTAAAGTCTTCTTTCATTCTAGTCTATCAAATCTAATTCAAAATAAATCAGTCTGAGTATTGATTTCGAAAAATAAAATGCATACATTTTAAATTATGGCTGTTTTTAATCATAATTTATGCTCTTAACTTTATTCATTCAAACTATAAATCCTCATTACCTAATTTGGCTGCTATCATAAACCATTGCCGCCTCTGAGAATTTTATCAAGTTTTGGATGAGGTGAAAGACCAGCATCAGCTCTAGCTTTTCGTACTTTGCAGAATCTTATCTAGAAAAATAATATTGAATCCTTACTTTAAAAATTACATTTTATTTAAGTAGACTCTGGTTAATCTTGCTACCAATGCTTTAGAAAATCTCTTTTTGCATAATATTTGAACCTGATTCTAGTCTTGCTAAAAATAAGTAATAGGATAAAGGAAATAGAAGAAAGACAACAAAAAAGTGAAATGTATTTTGAATGCTGAGTTTAACTCTTCAACTATTAAGAAGGCTAAGAATGATCGTTCTGCCTTTCCATCCAGGAAGGTAGCCTAACTCTTTTCCTCTTTAGGAGAAGTAATATTCTGTAACTTTTGATAGTATAGTCATACAAATGATAAAATAACTATGAATAGATGGCAAAAGCCATCATCATAATAAAATTAATTTTCAAAATCATTTTCTTGCAAGAAATATTCGGTAATCTCTATACTTAGTATTGGTAAGGGAGAGAACTTATTTTAACATGTTTTTGGTTAATTTTGGCAGTATTTGAGATGATTACCAATATTTTTTAAAGAGCAGTCATGGAGTGAATGAAAACATGGCCTAAAGAGATTCTGCATTATCATCTTACTAAAGCTTGGCTAAAGGCTTATCATTTAAAATATGAAATAATACCTTTTGCAGGTATTTTCTGAGTTGTTATTCTATAATAGAGTATTAAGACCATTTATTTAATGTCTTCAGTTAAAATAAAATCTTTCTTTTTTGTTTGACTTCTCTTCGTACCTCACTAAAAAGCTTAGTTTAAATTATTATTAGTTATCAGTATATAAGGAAATATCAGAGATGGTAGATTGTCACCTAGGATTTGTAATGAGTTATTAGAGCTCTCCTTACTTTTCAAAAGCAAATTTTAATTGTGGTAAAGATAGGAAAGTTACCGATTGAGCAAAGATCATTTAAGGATTTATGGAAATTAAGGGAAAAATTGTAAAAATTTCATTTTTAAAGCAATTGGATAGGTGAATATCTAAATAATGGAAAAAATATTTTTCAATTAACACAAACTAAATGAGAAAAATAAATTTTAAAAGTAAAATATAGGGGCTTCCTTACTTTTTAGATAAGTGCGAAATTCCCTCAATAATTTGTTTAAGATGCAAAAATATAAAAATTTTTTGATAAATATTCTTGTTAACAACAAAAATTATATATATTTTTTCAAGCTAATAATCGGAAATAAATCAAAGACTCCTAATATATTTTACGCGCTATCAATATTTATGATTTGTTGAATGAAATAAAAAAAGAAAAAGATGAACTGCTTACTTTCACAGTTTTTTTTAAAAAATGTTTTCTATTTTTTGTTCTTTAATAATATCTCTAATAAAAAGCAAATTGTGTAAAATTTTTAAATTGCAAAGAAATAGGTCTAATGTATTTAAAATTATTTATTAAAATAAATTAGTTAAGTTTTAATAAAAATCAACTATTAAGTATTAATTTAAAAAAATCTAACAGCCAATAAATTTTAATTTTTCAATAATTGAGGTTTAATAAGAGGATTCGTAATTCAAATGCAGTATAAGAGGTCTCCCCAAGGAAATAGTAGAATTAACGAAACTAATTTAGGATTATTCACTTTAAGATTTAGTAGAACCTTCTCGTTCTTAACTAGCCTGCACTTATTTGCTTATTATCCCACTTTCTTTAGTTATTCCATCCTTCTCACCTTGCTTTAATATATTCGTATTTTAGGTGCTTATTGGGCTTTTCTGAAAATATTTTAACGGAGCACAAAAGATCACACCTATGGATCCTCTACTTTCCATAATAACTCGCTTGCTGGTTGCATTATATAAATAAAGGATATTGTCAAAACCTTAGAATGGTTAGAAAATAAAGTCAAACTCGATTCTAACTCTGAATTCTTATAAGAGCTTAAAGTATTCCTTGCCAATTTGAACTAAATATACAAGCCAATTCGCAAAAAAATAATTCTAGCAATGCCAAATAGACCGACTTGATTAAATTAACGATTAGAAATCTTACGAATAGATATGTTTCAACTTCGGAGGCTCATATTAAAGCAAGACCTCCTTGCCCCTCTGGGAACTCAGCAATAAAAACCCCATAATATGATAAGAAAGTGAATATAAGTTGTGTGTAATTAATTTCTTTATTAATACTTATAATCATGCGAGTCAAACGCGAAATTACTCAAAAATAACTACACATCCTATCTCAGTTTCATTTTGACTCTAATAGAGTATGATCGACTAAATTGCGTAAGTAGAATAAGCAAAATACAGGAGTGGACTTACCTTTAATATTTTCACTGACTGGTGGTAGTAGTAGTAGAGTAATAGTAGTATTAGTATTAGTATAGTAGTAGTAGAGCAAGTCAGTGAAATCTTAATTAGAACCCAATCACCGGTCACATTTTTAAATTAATCGCCAGTCGCTCCAATGTCTTAAATTTTAATTGATCACCTTTTAATTAAAGGTGGCAGCCACCTCGACTTAGAATAATTAAGATCTCTAATTATCAAAATGTTATAAATTCGAAAGATGGAGCTGACCTTTCCTTGTTCCTCGTTGTCGTATTCCTCACACTGGTCTTCACCCTCTTCAAACTGAATTCTTTTTATTTCTGCAACCACCCTAATCTACGTCGATCATACTCTATAAGGAATGGTTGTAGTCTACCTTATCAGTAGTAATAGCCAGTTCTCAACATCAACTCCATCGCAAAAATGTTGAGAGTGCCAGCGCGCACTATCATCTCGCATTTAAAAGTTGCTTTGCATATGAGAAAGTTAGGAGTTGTAGCTGTTCCTCATCGCACTTCTAAGTTTCAAGATGTGCACATCAATTATTTGATTGATCCTCAAACTCTTCGCCACTAAGCGCACTTCAGTTTGAAGGAGCGCGCGAAGATCTTCCGTTGATAGTTTCCTTATCTCAAGATCTCTCCGTAGACTGTAGCAAACATCTATCGTTGAAATGGCATAACGTACAAAAACTGTGAATCGAGTGAAGCGCTTATAGACTTCACTAAGCATTTTATTATAATAATCTGAAATATATTTACATGCTCAGGTGTGAGAGGGATAGCGTGAAGTTTGTATGTGCTGACGAAGCTGTGTTTACACACAACACCTTCATGAAGAAGAGTTGGTACAAGAAGCACGATAACATAGAAGTTTACGAGTAGAAAGTAAATATAACTACAAGTGCGTTACTTGCAGAATCAGCGAAGACTCAGGCTAGAAGCTTATGTCCTTCATACTCGCTCCATCAAGCGAGAGCAGTATGTTGGTTCCTTAAGAAGCTCAGAGAGAAGATCACAGACGGTGAGATCGTTCTACTCGTTGACAACCTCAGCGTACACAAGACAAAGGAAGCGAAGAAGCATACGCTGAGTGAACATCACTCCTGTTTTTAATGTTCCATACTCGCCAGAGTTCAACGCATTGAGTTTTACTGGAACTTAGTTAAGGGACACTATAAGAACTGCTGCTCTATCACTTGATGAATTAGCTATCGATACAGAGGATTTAATAGTGAGTAGTTGTAAGAGAGTGGAAGAAGAGAAGACAAAGTTATGTGCGAGATAAGTAGAGTGAATATTAAGGAAAAGTATTTAAGCTTAACATAATGACTAATCACTTTTTGCTATCTGGGAAGAAGGGATTCTTAAGAGGTTTCTTTCTCTCTCTGTTGGGCCAGATGACCAGCTGCCTCATCTTCGAACCTGCTCCCGCATCTATGTGCATCTCGACGTCCCTAAGTTTGTAAAGTGATAGACGCTTGCTCACCTCGATGCTGTTATTTTGCTTCCGTGCTTTGAATACCTTTGCTCTCTCATTCATTAAGTAGATGCCAGTGCCAGGTTTCTCTACACAGTTAAACTCTAAAACTTACTAGAGAAGTAGGGATACTTCTGAAGCTGCTCAAACCATTCGTCGCTGAAAATTATTCCTTGCTTCTTTGGGTCGTTCTCCTCTAATTAGAATTTATTCCGGTGTGTATCTTCAATGATCTATTTAAGGCATTTAGAAATATAATTTTAAAATAAATTATTTTAATTTATTGCCTTCTTTAAAGCTTGTAAAATTATTCATTTTAAATTAAGATTAATATTTTAACAAAATTTATTGTTGCAAATATCAAACAATTTTTTACATAAATTTGTGATATTTTGCGAAATGAATAAAAATAATAAACTCTTGCTTCAAGTGAGATAAATATTTTACTTATTTAAATAATTTTATTATTTAAATAAAAAAAATTTAATGCATAGTTTTAGTAAATATTTGTAAATAAAACGAATATAATCTCTGTTTAATTACCCTGATTGCCATCTTCGTTAATTAAATCACTTTTATCTCAAACTGATATTGAACTTCGTCCTTTCGCTCATTTTATAAAACATTGATTAATTTATATTAAAATATTAATAGCAAATTTTTAAGAGCAAAAATAAAAAGATGGTTAAAGAATTTAATAAATTTGTATTCTCGGATAAAAGGAGAAATTTTCCTAGCATGCAATTAATTAATGAAATCCTTCAATAAATAATTAATTTTTGATGTAGATCTCAACGAACTAGAGAGCAATTAAGGATCCACTACGCAAGGCATAAACAGCAACGCAAGAATCTGCTAATAACAACCGCCTGTGTTCCGAGTCAAGGCCAAGATGTCACAGATTCAATTAAGACACACTATATCCCTTTAGTACACGGAACAAATAAACCCCCGTCTGCAACATCTCTGAGTTCTCCAGCTTAGCACTAGATCCAAAAACCCCAACAGACAATGGCGAGATAGTCAGAGGATGAAAATAATCCACACTCCATGGTGACACGTAACTGAATCAAAACATTGCCAGTAATCTCGCCTAAAATTTTTCTCTTACTAGACGCCAAATGATTACAAGAAGCACGAATCCCAACTCATGCAACCCCATTACTCCTTTAACGAGCTCAGTAAGAATAGAAGTTAGATAATAGTACTTGTTGAGCCTTGTGCTGAGAAATTCTCAAACAGCCTGGGTTTATTTGGAATTTAACCACAATCATTGCTCCTTCTGGCCCTGCTTATCGTTAGAGAGGGATCAATAATCTAAGGCCAGGTAGATCTAATTTAGTGGTTATTGTTGTTCTCGCAAGGCTTCAGAGCTCACCATTATTCACGCACTCTTCTGTTTTAACACTCTTCAACATTTACCGCTTGATTACGAAACTGGAAACCATATAGAGAAGCTCCCGTTGACTGAAGCAAAAAGGAAATCGCTGGAAAATTTCTCGTCTTGTTCCAAGCCGACGTTGTTGTAAATGGAGGTTCCAAATTTTAAATTTCTAATTAAAAAATGAAGCAAATTGTAAAACTCTAGTTATTTCTATTATTGCTAATCACTAAGTAGTTCAAACGTTGGGCTAAATAATTTGTCTTATATTTAATACTGAAGTGGTAGTTTACCATATAAATATAGAAAGCGACATCTTTTGTTGATAGAATATTTTCTATTTAAGTTCTAATTATAAAAATTATTTCATCATCAAATCCTTTATAATTAATAATATCCACAATTAAAATAGGTTCTTCTAAAGTACAATTTTATTTTAGAATTTTGTTTATAGTTGACAACTTAAAAAACTATTGTAACATTACTATTAATTTCTCAAATTTTTTAAATAATCAATCTTTATAATTGGCAGGGATCTGAATATTCAGGTTATTTAGTTTGCCGATAATTATTATCATCTTACTTTATTAAAAAGTTACACATTTAACTACTAGTTAGTCGTAGAAGGTGCTGTATTTACGAACTTCTAATGACTGAATTACCAAGCAATATAAGGATAATGCTTCACGAACTTTGAGCATTAAATTAGTGCCACTACCTTTTCAATGACTTAGAATAGTTGCATCGGAAGAATGCTCATCGAGAAATCGCTTCATGAATATACTGGGTGCTACTCCAATAACTTATTAGTTTAGCTATTTGGCAAGATAAAGACAAGACCGAGATTCTATCTAGAAGCTGCACTTATGAAGCCTCGAATGAAAAACTGGCTTGCTCGCATTACAGTTGGATCATTGAATCTTTTCAAGGATCATTAATTGCTGTGAAGATGTTTTGGAGAATGCCATCTTATCTTGCGTATAAAATAGCAGATGACTTCTCAAGCTATTCGCTATCAGAAAAATACAAAGTCAAGCTAATACCAATATTTCAGCTGTAAAGGAGAAGCCGCTCGTTCATAGATTTGGTTACTTAGTCAGTGCAAAAAATTATGGAGATATCATGCTACTGTCCTCATATCATTTGATCAAAGTCATCAGCTATCCTGGTAACTCATTCTTATTTTATCCATTTTTTTCTTTTTTTTAAAGGTTAGACTTCAGGAAGCCAAAGATGATGAGCTTCCAAAACTAGTAGATGCCACATCAGTAACTGAAGTAGATTTGCGAAGCCCCACTATTGCCAAATCCAGGAAAATTTTTATTCATCGTATGTGAGAACTCAAAAAATGATCTTGACATTAGAAGAGGTAAGATTTCCAGCAGCGATGTCTGCTTCAAATATTATCGACCCCTTCAAGAATGAGTTATGAGTCATAAGTGGAGTGTCCCATGAAAAGGTTGAGACATCAAGAATGCGTAAGGCAATCAAAACCCCATAATATGATAAGAAAGTGAAAATAAGTTGTGTATAATTAATTTCTTTATTAATACTTATAATCATCAGTCAAACGCGAAATTACTCAAAATAAATACACATCCTATCATTTCAGTTTAATTTTGACTCTAAGGTATGGATTTCGTCACCCTTATCAGTAGTAATAGGCCATTCTAACATCATCAACTATCGCAAAACATGTTGAGAGTGCCAGCGCGCACTATCATCTCGCATTTGAAATGCTGCAGATTGAGAAATTAGGAGTGAGCTTTCCCATTCGCATTTCGAAGTTCAAATGACTGCACGATCAATATTTGATGATCTCAAACTCTTCGCAACTAAGCGCACTTCAGTTTGAAGAAGCGCGCGAAGATCTTCCATTAGTTCCTTATCTCAAGATCTCTCCGAGACTGTTAAGCAAACATCTATCGTTAATGCATAACGTACCAAAAAACTTGAACTCGAGTGAAGCCGTTATAGGACTTCACTAACCATTATTATAAAATCTACAAATATTTACACTGTCAGTTGAAGGGAAGGTGAAGTTGTATGCTGACCGAGCTGATGTTTACACAACAACACCCTCTGAAGAGAGTGGTACAAGAATCACGATTAAACATAGAAGTTACGAGTAAAGAAATAAATTAACTACAAGTGCGTTACTCCAGAATCAGCGCAAGTACTCGAGGCTTAGATACTTATTCCTTTCATACTCGCTCATCAAGCAATAGCAGTATGTTGCGCGTTCCTTAATAAGCTCAGAGAGAAGATCACAGACGGTGAATCGTTCTACTCGTTGACAACCTCAGCGACACAAGACAAAGAAGCGAAAAAGCATACCGCTGAGTTAAACACCACTCCTGTTTTAATCCCGATACTCCCAGAGTTCAACGGCATTGATTTTTACTGGAACTTAGTTAAGGACACTATAAGAAGCTTGCTGCTCATCACTTGATGCATAATTAAGCTATCGATACAGAGATTTAAATAGTGAGTAATTGTAAGAGAGTGAAGAAGAGAAGAAAGACAAATTATGTGCGAGATAAGTAAGGAATATTAAGAAAATTTTAAGCTTAACAGAATGCTAATCACTTTCTATCTGAAGAAGATTTCTTTAAAGGTTTCTTCCTCTTCTGTTGGCCAATACTACGCTGCCTCATCTTCAACCCTCCCATCTATGTGCATCTCGACGTCCCCCCTAATTTTGTTAAATATAGACGCTGCCACCTCGATGCTTATTTTGGTCTTCCGTGCTGTTGAATACCCTTTGCTCTCTCATTCATTACATAGATGCCAGTGCCAGTTGCCTACACAGTTAAACCTAAAACTTACTAGATAATAATAGCTTCTAAGCTGCTCAAACCATTCGTCGCTGAAGACTATCCTTGCTTCTTTGAGTCTACTTCCCTCTACTTCAATCTCTTTCTTGCTCGCCATCTTCAATGATCTCTTTAGGGAGCTCTGCATAAGTAGCAAGGACGCTAAAGAAGGACCTTCGTTCTGGCAACTTGTTTAGTTCCTTGTTAGGAAGGAATGGAGCAACCTCCGATCCCCATCGCATCGTCAACATATAGTGACTGAGATCTCAGGATAATTTGGGATCTCCATCATGTTGACATCATTGTTTGAGAGCTTCTTCTCACAGCAAGAATGCATTGAGGAAAAATCTTTCCATACATGTCGGAGACAAACCAACTAAAATTGTACTCAGCAAATGAACTTCTTACCTTGCTAAGAGGACCTTAGAGGTCTTCCTTGTTCGGAACCCTGTTGCTCACTCTTGCGCTTCCACTCCTTCATCGCTTTAACATACGACGCTCTTCCGATCTTGTTCTATTTGAAAATCAAAGTTATTATTATTAGCTAGCATCCACCCACAAAGCTAAATCTTACTATTTATAGGAGATTCCTAAAGATGAACAAGTGAAATAGATAGAACTAGAGAAACTAAGCGAATCAGTGCAATTGTAAGATTGAGCTTCCTTTCTATATGATTGGCTCCATAGAATTAATACTTAATATACTAAAACTTTAATTAGTATATTTCAAATCGGTTTAATGAATGTATTCAGCTTATTTTTAACTTTTCGTGACGTCACATTATAACATGGTTTCCAATTGAATTTAGTCTACCACTATAACTCGTTTGAACTTAATCTACAAAAATCAAGCACAATAAGAGATAAATATGGACTATCTAATAATAAATAAAAAGATGAAGAACATCAGTAATACTGACACTTCTTCCCTGATGTTCTCTGAGCTCTGCACCTAGCTAAACATGCATAATACTAATGGCGGGCTCTTCATAATTTAAAAATTTGAATTTTAAATCACTAAACCTAACTAAGAAACAAGTACAACCTAGCAAACACAAGCTTAAACAAATGTTCCGAACACAACCAAACAATGATGCTGGTGTGCACTACATTGCAAGAAGCTCTCTGAACTTGAGCTCAGCAAGAATCTCTTGCGTTAAATGTCAACCAAGAGTTGAGAAGTCGGTGGCGTTTAAACTATCGCACCTGATGCTCTTCTTGTTGCTGCTCCAGAGATCAATGAGTAGAATAAACTTTTGAATCGAAGTAATGTCAAACGACATTCGAATATCCTCAGAGCCGGCACATCAAGAAGTCCACTCAGACAAACCAAGATCTAATGAAGCATTAGAAAGTGGACGTCGCTATCCTTGCTCAACCTTGTAGCAGACATTCTCCACTCTGCTTTCCTCAAGATAACACATGAGAGAACACATGCGGCTAGTTCGTAATTTAGTAAAGAAACTTAAAATGTTGCCAGCTAAGAGATCAAGCACGATACCTTTGACAAGCTTCAACTTAAAAGGAAGAAAGGAAAAAGGGAAGACTGATTCATGAATTCAAAGCCCCTTAGTATGTCAGTAAAGGTTTCAGCTATCTCAAAGCAAAAGACTCCATCTTGAAGTGTAACTTGAGAGGTTGTCTCCAAAATTACCTCCACTTGCTGATTGCGACGAAGAGACACCAAACAAGAAGAGTATCTTACAAGATCTTTCCCTTACGACATACCTTGTAAAGAAAAAGAGAGTCTTAGTTCGCGAACGAATGACAGTGCTGAAGAGAAGCGAGACCCCCCAAAAACTATGAACTAACTCTTCATTTTCTGTTTCTTATCGACATGATTACATCGCCCATTCGCGCTCCCAAATGAGAGATCACACTAATAGAATTCTCAGCACAGCCAACAAGCACTAGCTTACTGCTATTCTCACTGACCTCTTAGAGGAGTATGAGTTCATAGTTGCGATTCGTCACAGAGAATCTCAAGCCCAGAAACATATGATAAAACTTTGAACCAGTCAGACAACTGTCATAGACACTTCAAAAGAGTTGTAAGAAGAGAAAACATTAGGAAGCATGTAACACCGAACTGCAGCTTATTCCATTAGAACAGACTTGGCTTCAACGTTCAGTTGCATGAATTTTCTTATAGTTGCAACATATTTACTTGAATGCATATGAAACCCAGAGAATTACTACTAGTGTGAAAGTGAATGAGCAATATAATTCGCAACAAGACATTTTAAGATAGACAAGGTAAACCTTTGAAAAAGTTAGTAAACAAAATAATAATCAAGCAACCTATACAACCTAACACTCAGTTATCTGAGATAGGAACACTTATAGTATAAAATCAAAATAGAATAGAGAGGACGTAAGTCACCTCTAGAAGACTTTAGAGGCCTGTTTCGGTAAAAATTGCATATTATAAGTTATTAATAAAGAAATAAATTAACACAACTTATTCTTCACTTCTATATTATGGGGTTTTGATTGAGATACAAGTTCAAACAAGTGCATACTTAATATGTGAGTAAAGACTATCGCACTTTCAGAGCAAGCCCTCATCCTCTCTACTTTCTGAGTATGCAATAAGTGGCAATAGTATCATTTAGAGAGCTTCATGACACCTTATCGCACATGAGCGCACTAGTAAGTTACAGTTTTTCAAGTGGAAAATGTATTTACGCTCTTAATAAATATCATTCATTATATTATTCATCTTCTACTTAGAGTGTATAGAGATAAGTGAGTGAATATTCAGTAAAACACGTATATAAAGAGTATATTGCTTCTAATCTTCACTCTCATATGCAGTAATTCATGCCCGCTCTCGATGCCAATTATAGCATTACTCAGCTGAATTGAAGCGCACTTGCTTATGCTTCATGTACGATAGATAGCATGGAGCCTCTAAATTCCTTCATCGCATCCTTGCTAATGAACCTTAGATAGCTATAGGTAGATTCTAATCTCTTCACACTCTATCCATTAAAAAATAATATTTCTATTAATTAAAATTCAGTTTAATAGCGTTAAAAATTTAATTTCCATCTATTGCATAAAAATTTACTAATTTTAATTAAATATATTTATTTAAAAAATCTTTTACAAATTTTGCAAGTAATTATCAACATAAATGATAAGATTTTAAATGCCCGCAATCGCAAAAATTATCTCCTACCATATGCGCACAAAATAAAGTAACAGTATTTACAATAACTTTAGCAGCTTTCTTTAAATCGCCTGCTTCTCCATTATTTATATGTTTGCACCTATACAATAATAGTCAAAATATAAAGCAAATTATCCTCCTGGCTCATAATATTTCTTTTTTTTGAACAAGATTATCGATAATTTATGTAATTTTTACGCTTACTTTATTCTTTTATATTATAATAATTGCAAGAAGAGCGTATTAATGCTCTTAATTTAATTTATTTGCAGAGATGATGCAAGCAGAGAATAGCCAAATATGCCTCCAAGCTTCCGCCTAGCTCATGCTCTGCTTGTCTCGTGATTATTGATATAAATGTGCAAAGTTCTATTGCCAATACCTGAAGTAGCTTCCTATGAAAAAACTATCTATTGCTTGGAGTAGCAATTAGAGTGGCGTTCCCATAATGGTCTAAAGCTCATCTCAAAGTTTGTACAAGAAGTATTTAAAATTTAGTCCTCTTAATAGCTGAATTTAAACCTTCTCCATACGTATTACTCTCCTTGCTTTTTATCCCGTCTTGATAAGTGCCTCGAGAAGTCCTTGTCCTCTCCAAAATTTTTCAATTCTCAGTATCTGAAAATCCTAGATAAATTGGCATCTTTTGCCCTATATTTAATCTTATCTTCTATTTAATTCATGCCATCAGCAAATTCATTTCCAATCTTGCCAAAAAACACACCCGAGAAAAAAGACCAGGCAAGCACAACAGCAACGCAACCAATAAAAAAAACATCACCACAAAGAGAATTTAAAAGCTAAATCCAATAACTTCTCAGATTAGTTGATAAATATGAATCGCGTGAATTTAGAGAGAATTTCAAATACTTTCAAAATATACTTGCTACAGAGGTTCCTGAAAGCTGACTGCTCGTTTTCATTAGCCTCGTTCAGTGCTACCTCAAGAGTAATCTGTAGTTTAGAATCAGCTTTCATGAGTTTCGCGTTCATCTTCTTGCCATCTCCTTCACTGAACTCTCCAAGTTTACATCTTTTGAGTATTGAGTTAGAAAGCTGCCCCTGCAGATCTGCGTTTTGGAATGCGATTCTCATATTCTCATAAAGTAATAGTAGTGGTAGTCCTGAGAGTTGCTACATTTAAGTTGCATTTCAAGGTTTCTTTGTCATATTCGTGAATTGCTTTTCTCCATTAATTATTGTAGAACTAGAATTGACTTTGAAAATCTTAATTAAATAATCTCTCTTAGTCTTAGAATTAACTAAGAATTTTCAAACATAAATTAAGACTCTTATTAAACGTATTAAGATCTTTAATAAAAATTTTCTCTAATAGAGATATCATTTAAGAACTATATTAAGAAGGCTTGCTTTAAAAGAGATTAACTTTTAAAAATTCTTAGTTAATTCTAAGACTAAGAGAGATTATTTAATTAAGATTTTCAAAGTCAATTCTAGTTCTACAATAATTAATGGAGAAAAGCAATTCACGAATATGACAAAGAAACCTTGAAATGCAACTTAAATGTAGCAACTCTCAGGACTACCACTACTATTACTTTATGAGAATATGAGAATCGCATTCCAAAACGCAGATCTGCAGGGGCAGCTTTCTAACTCAATACTCAAAAGATGTAAACTTGGAGAGTTCAGTGAAGGAGATGGCAAGAAGATGAACGCGAAACTCATGAAAGCTGATTCTAAACTACAGATTACTCTTGAGGTAGCACTGAACGAGGCTAATGAAAACGAGCAGTCAGCTTTCAGGAACCTCTGTAGCAAGTATATTTTGAAAGTATTTGAAATTCTCTCTAAATTCACGCGATTCATATTTATCAACTAATCTGAGAAGTTATTGGATTTAGCTTTTAAATTCTCTTTGTGGTGATGTTTTTTTTATTGGTTGCGTTGCTGTTGTGCTTGCCTGGTCTTTTTTCTCGGGTGTGTTTTTTGGCAAGATTGGAAATGAATTTGCTGATGGCATGAATTAAATAGAAGATAAGATTAAATATAGGGCAAAAGATGCCAATTTATCTAGGATTTTCAGATACTGAGAATTGAAAAATTTTGGAGAGGACAAGGACTTCTCGAGGCACTTATCAAGACGGGATAAAAAGCAAGGAGAGTAATACGTATGGAGAAGGTTTAAATTCAGCTATTAAGAGGACTAAATTTTAAATACTTCTTGTACAAACTTTGAGATGAGCTTTAGACCATTATGGGAACGCCACTCTAATTGCTACTCCAAGCAATAGATAGTTTTTTCATAGGAAGCTACTTCAGGTATTGGCAATAGAACTTTGCACATTTATATCAATAATCACGAGACAAGCAGAGCATGAGCTAGGCGGAAGCTTGGAGGCATATTTGGCTATTCTCTGCTTGCATCATCTCTGCAAATAAATTAAATTAAGAGCATTAATACGCTCTTCTTGCAATTATTATAATATAAAAGAATAAAGTAAGCGTAAAAATTACATAAATTATCGATAATCTTGTTCAAAAAGAAATATTATGAGCCAGGAGGATAATTTGCTTTATATTTTGACTATTTACTTGATTTTTAGAATATATGAATATTGTGTGCAGTAACAATCAATATCCTAGCATGCATCCTTCTTAACTTTACTTAATGCTTTTTCAGCTCTTTTTCGTTAATTTTCCATATTTTCTCTTTCTATTGCTAGTTATTTTTGTTGCTTTTCACTCTATTATTTCATCTATTAAATAGATTTACTTAAATTAGTGGGAAATTTAAATACACAATATTTAACAAAAGAAAAAAGAGAGCAAAATCTTCGAAAATGATTAGAAAGTGAGAATAAGTTATCTATAATTAATTAATTAATTAATTTATTTATTAAATAATTTATTAATTTACTAATACTTAAAATTATATAATAAATTAGAAAGTTAAATTTAGGACTAGCTACACGGCACCAAAGTCAGCTTGGCTTGGGTCGGGAGATTAGCCAGCCATTAATCTCTGCGGTTACATTTAGTATCCCCTGGATTGATTTAGTTTAGAAATCTGTGCGAGTTCTTAAACTGAGGTGGGATTGCAGTGTCTCTCCATCCAGGTTGAGATTCATGGTTTGCGATCATTATAATCGATAGAACCCCTATTATAGAGTGTAGGCTTGCTGTGGTTGAAATCGCCAAAAGAGTAGTGAGCTTGATAAGTGGGATACTCCCTTTCACAGGGAGGCAAGATATTAGGGAGAAGCTCATAAACAACTATGAGACACCAACAACACGATGTTACAGACTACAGAGTAAGGGAGGCGTCGAGAATTATTTCCTCACAAGTTTAACACACCACCGAGGCTTTTATGTAGGCGAAATCCAGGACCTTGCTTATCCGTCTGGACATAAGCCGATGCTAAAAGGTCCAACTGTGACTCGCGATGTCACGACAATCATAATCTTCTTTGCCTGGTTTTAAAACAGATATGTGAGCTTTATAATTATTTAAATTAACATATTTAATAATAACAATTAGTAAAAAATAGAAAGAATTTGGAGGTTGATATTAAATTAAATTAATCCTCGCTCGATCTTATTATTGTTCAATTAGTAATTTATAATTTGATTTTTAAAACATAAAAAAAATGAGGCCCACCCAGCATGAACATAGAAAATCAATCGCCTATACTTCTTTAATATAGGATGAAAACGAATGCAGAATCTGAGTTAAGATATATTTGAGATAAATTCAATAGTAGACTGTGATTGAAGACCTGATGTTCAGATGGTTAACGCCTAGATCAGTCAATTTTTACTCCTAAGTTCGAAACCCACAGGTAAAACTCTCTTTTTATTTTTTTTATATGTAATAGCAGCAGTAATAAAGTAATAGCAGTAGCAAGAGCAAGAGTAAAAATAATCGAAGAAATAATTAAGATGAAGATGAAGGGCAAGAGCAATATGATGATGAAAATTAATTAGCTGAAGAATAGTTTGAAAAGAGGAAAAGTTTTGAAAATAAATTAGAGATGTTTCAAAAAAGTGAAGTTCAAAGCTGATATAGTTAGGCACAAAGTACGCAATAAAATATCAAGGCAGTTATAAATCTAGAGATGGTTTTATTAATTTACCGATGATATTGAAAAAATGGCATTGCTTTCGCAAAATTAATAGATTAATATACTCTACTTAAAAACTATAACCAATCTATTCTCCGTCTGTTGCTATAGAGAGGTTTATTTTCCTATTGTAATTACTTTAATTACTTATCCAGTTTAGTAGCTGATGGCAGTTTGAATTGAAGTTCAAGAATTGATTGGATTGTAACCAAATTGAATACATTTTCGTCTACTACTAATATCTGAGATCTAGAAAAGTTTTTGGAAAAGTTTGAAATTAATAGATAAAAGAAAATAAGTTTGACATTAAGAATTAGGTATTTACATCTAAGTTGAAGTGTAACTCCATTCTGATGTAGTAAAACTCCATCTTTAAAATTTTTGAAACTAGCCAATCAGAGACTCTGTTAAGCTAAACAGCTAGAAATTATTAAGCTTAGCAGAGTCTCTGATTGGCTAGTTTCAAAAATTTTAAAGATGGAGTTTTACTACATCAGAATGGAGTTACACTTCAACTTAGATGTAAATACCTAATTCTTAATGTCAAACTTATTTTCTTTTATCTATTAATTTCAAACTTTTCCAAAAACTTTTCTAGATCTCAGATATTAGTAGTAGACGAAAATGTATTCAATTTGGTTACAATCCAATCAATTCTTGAACTTCAATTCAAACTGCCATCAGCTACTAAACTGGATAAGTAATTAAAGTAATTACAATAGGAAAATAAACCTCTCTATAGCAACAGACGGAGAATAGATTGGTTATAGTTTTTAAGTAGAGTATATTAATCTATTAATTTTGCGAAAGCAATGCCATTTTTTCAATATCTTTTATATATCTCTCTTTTGCAATCTCTCTAATCCGTTCATATTATACCTATAATGTTAGTAATCTAAGAATACAATTATAATTAATGGGATTTTAATTACCTTTCGAAAAGGTATCTGCTCATCTATTTCTCTGATTCTTATATAAGCAAAGATAATTTTCAAAAACAAAGAGCTTTCATTCCATTTAATTTACATTCTTTAAATTTAATTATTTATATTTTAATAAGGCTTTGGTTATTTTTTACTTTAAATATAAACTTAAATTACTAAGAAAGTTCTATATGACGATGAAGATGAGAAAAGCTTCAAAAAAAATATTTATCTAGTGTATCAATACCTACAATTATTCTTTCTTATATCTTAAAAGGGATATGTATATGATTCATATATCTCTTGAAGTTACTGCTCAGAAATTCCAGGCGGTGTTAATATATGCTTTCAAATATTTAATCATCAAATAGAGATGAAATTGATGTTGATCAAATATTATTTATCAAATTGCTTTATTATATTTATATTTATAAAATCTTTGTGGAAAGGGGAGGACGGAAGTACACCTCCCCCACTTTTTATTGTCAAAATTGCCCGAAAATTGTCTATATAGGCCGGCCCAAAATGCCAAAAATTAAGAATCTTTTGCATTTGAAATTTCCTTGATGATCTAATTTTATGATTTAAGATTTTCCAGAAATATCTATTATTAAATTTATTTAGTTAATTTTAATGGTTTCTTTCATTTTCTAGGGCGTTCCTCTTCTTTTAAGCATCGTGCCACATTCCGGCAACTCTATATTTAGCAACTTCAGAAGATGAGTCAATTTTGTTTTACAATCATATTTAGCAGAGATAAGTTAATCACTTAGATTTCTAAAATTTTAATTCCTATTCAAAAACTGTCAAATAAACTAAAGATTCTTTCTAAAAAATATTATTACAGAGCCCTTATTTTATCATTTTAAATTAGAATTAGAGCTTAAATACAGCTAGAGATAAATTTATCTAAACTTTTTCTTAGATTGAATAATTTATATGTCTGAATATATATAAGATAGATTGGATGACTAATAACTTCTAAATTTATAAATATTGAAAGTCTTATATCATCTAAGACATAATTTGGGCTTAAATCATATAAAAGCGCAGTGTTTTATTGGTAAATTTTATTTATAATCTATTTAAGCTTTTTTCATTAAAATCAAAAATAATAAAATTTGACTCTAAAGGAAATTTAGAAATTAAAAACTCTTAATTCTTTGACATTTTTGACCGATTTCGGATTAAATGGACAATTTATTTTTGCAATTTAGAGCATAAAATGGGGGGGAAGGTGCACTTTCTTCCTCTCCCCGAATCTTTAAACTGACCGCGAAGAATTTCCGAGCGAAGATGAAAAGTCCTATGAATGAAAACCCCAAAACCTAGCTTTTCGTTATATTCATTTATGCTTAGAATAAATCTAAATCATTTCTTTTTTCTCATTAGACATTTCTAATAGAAATTACTTTATCTACGAATTTCCTTTATTACTTCAAGCAATTAAATTTTCATTGCCTTCTGGCATCTTTTCTTTCTTAAAACTTATCATAATTTAACTTTTGAGGAAACATCATAGCTTTTATAACTTAGCTCTATCTTTTAATGATTAATGATTGCCACTTCTCCGTAATTCTTTTATATCTATTCTAATCAATTAAGCATTTGAAAATGACTTTTATTTTAGATTTGGATAAAGGGGGATGTAGTAAATAACTTCAAATAAGCAATTTATTTAAGAAGTGAGAAGCTTTGAGGAAATGCATATATTTCTCCGAAACAAAACATTTACTCCATCTGATGAGAGCTTAATTTAATTTAGCTAATCATCAATTAGCAAGCTAACAGGCATCAATCCATCAATAGTCAAAAAGCTCTGTCTACAAGCAATAGCCTAAAAATAGAAAACATCTTAAGAACAAAACATATTAAAAAGGAAAATATAATTTTTATTTACGCAAGATCAATTGGAGTTCCTCATCTCTCAAGACACACTTGTTAAATATAGAGAGATAGGAATTTAATAGATAAGAGAAGGTAGTAGAAAGTAAATGAATGCATATCTCGAGGTGATCTATAGTGACTCTAATGCGTGGCAGTTTCGAATTCACTCTATTTTAGGTGGAATTTTTTAAAAAAAGAAATTAAAATTTAAAAATTAAGTATTAAAACCCCAAAACCCCATAATAGGGATAAGAAAGTGAAAAAAAAATTGTGAAATTTTTAAAATTTCTTTATTAATACTTTTTAATAATTAAAATTTTAACCCAAAACGGGCAATTTTAAAGTCTTTTTAGGGGGGGGACCTTGAGTCTCTCTCATATTCCCCTAAATTTTTATCCCTTTTTAAGTGCTTCCTCTATCGAAACTGAGTGTTAAATTTTCCAAAAGGTTGCTTGATTATTACTTTTTTTACTAATTTTTTAAAAGGGTTTCTGATACCCTTGTCTATTTTACAATTCTTTCGAATTATTTGCCCCATCTTCCTTCACACTAGTGGGTATTTCCTTTTGGTTTCATACCCGCATTAAAGGGTATGTTGAAACAAATAGACCAAATTCCCCACTGAAACCCTTTAAAAGCCAAGTCGGGTCTCTATGGAAGTAGCCGGAAGTTCCTTGCTCCGATGTTTCCCTCAATTTTTTCTTTTCTTAAAACTCTGCTGAAGCTAAACAGTGCCTGACGGGTTTAAAAAAAGTTTATCATGATTTTCTTTTGGCTTTCTCTGTGCACAATCCCACCTCATGCAATTTCTCCATCACCCCCTCAAACCGAGGTCAGTGAGAATTTACAGAAATTTAATATTTGTTGCCCCTTTCTGAGAAAATTCTTTTAGTTTTGTTTCCCCCTTTTTAGGAAGGCGAAGGGGGAAATCATACAAAAGAAACCAGCAAGAAAAAGAAACTAGTTAAATTTTTTTTGCCCCTCTTTTCTCCTAAACCCCATTTTCAGTTCTTCGCAACTCAAGACTCTCTCTTCCTTCTTTAAACCAAATATTGGGAAGGAAATCTTGTAAGCTTTACCTTCTTGTAAAAAGGGTGTCTTTCGTTTTCGCATCTCAATGGGGGTTAAATTTTTGAACACACCCCCAAAATTTCCCAAATCTAAAAGCAGGGAGCTTCCCTTTTACTAGCTGAAATTTAACTGACACCATACACAAAAGGGTTCTGATTCATAAACTAAATTCGTCCTTTTCCTCCTTTGTTCCTCTTTAGTTAACCTTGTAAAAGGGTATCGGGCTTACTCAGCGGGCACCATCTTTAAATTTTCTTTATCCCCAATTACGAACTCACCCAAATGTGTTTCTTCTCCTTTTGTTTTTACTTGGGGAAAGCAGAGTGGAGAATGTCTGTTTCAAAAGTTGAGGCGCCTTTTATTTTTTTAATCCCTTTCAAAAAAAATTTTAAATTTAAATTTTCAAACCCTTTAATATTAATTGAAAATTTAATTGTGTATAATTAATTTCTTTTTTAATATTTATAATCATGCAAAGTCAAACCCAAAATTACTAAAAAAATAACTACACATCCTTCCATTTTAATTTTTGAACTAAAAAGGGAATAGTATAAACCCTTCTCTTAAAATACCCGGGTTTCAACTTTCAAACCATTGAAAAAAAATGTTGAATTTCCACGCCCCCATTTATCTCCCCGATTTAAAAGTTTGCTTTGCAGATGAGAAAGTTAAGTTGAGCTTTTCCTCATCGCATTTTCAAATTTTTTCAAGATTTTTTTGGCCACATAATTTTTTGGGATTTTTCCTAAAACTTTTCGCCACAAAAAGCCCCTTCGTTTGAGAAAAGCCGCAAACTTCCAATTATATTTTTCCAAACCCTCAAAACCCCCCTAGACTTTTTACCCAAACTTCATCCCCCGAAAGGGAAATAACGTAAAAAAATTGTGAATGGAGTGAAGCCCCTTTTAGACTTCCCCTTTTTTTATTATAAAAATCAAATAATTTTACACTGCCCCCGGGTGTTAGAGGATAACGTGAAATTTTTATTGCAACAACTGTGTTCACACAAAAAACCTTCGTAAAAAGAGTTTACTAGAAGCACATAAACATGGGAAGTTTACAGTTAAAAGGCAAATATAACAAACAAGTCAGTGTCTTGCGGGTTACGGGGAAATCGGGTTAGAAGCTTATTTTCCTTCATACTCGCCCCCTCAAGCAAACCCCAGTATGTTGCGTTTTAAGAAGCTCAGAGAGAAATCACAGAGGTGCGACCCTTCTACCTTTACAACCTCAGGTACACAAGAAAAAGGGGAAGCGAAAAAGGCATACGCTAGAAAAATCCACTCCTTTTTTTAAAGTTCCTCCGCCAAAATTCAAGGCATTGAGTTTTACTGGGTTTTTAAATTAAAGGGGGCCCTTTAAAAACTCTGCTCTATCACTTGATGAAAATTGCTATCGAAACAGAAAATTTAAATAGTTTTTAAAGAGAGTGGAAAAAAGAGTAGACAAATTTTATGTGCGAGATAAGTAAATTAAATTTAAAAAAAATTTTTTAAATAAAAATGCAAACTTAAGTCACTTTTTTATCGGGGAAGAAGGGATTTTTAAAGAGGTTTCTTTCTTCTTCTTTTGGGGCCAAAAAGGGACCTAGCTGACTCATCTTGGGAACCTCTCCCCTTTCTATGGCATTTTCTTTCCCCCTAATTTTGGGAAATAAGACGCTTCTTCACCTCGATGCTTGTATTTTGTTTTCCGGGCTTGAATCCCTTTTTCTCCCCCCTTTCATTAAAGCCCCCCGGGGGGTTTCTCCCCACAAAAAAACTCAAAACTTACTGAGAAAAAGGATACTTCTAAGCTGCCAAAACCTTTTCGTCGCGAAAATTTTCCCTTTTCTTTGGTCTTTCTCCCTACTTAGAATCTTTTCCCTGTGCCCCATCTTCAATAAATCTCTTTGAGGAAATTCGCCACACAGTAAAAGGGGCGCTAAAAAGGGACCTTCTTCTACAACTTTTTTTGAAGTTTTTCCTTTTTTGGGAAGTAATAGAAAAACCCTCCGATCCCCCAATCGCATTCAAACATATTGGGGCCCTAACTAGGATATTTTGGATCTCCATCATTTGACATCGTTTTTTTTAGAGCTTTCTTCTCATCACAAAAATTTTGCTTTGGGGAAACGGGGAACATTGTCAAAGGGAACAAACCAATTTAATTATTGTTCCCCAGCACAAAGAGTTCTTACCTTCTAATGAGTAAAAAGGGGATGTTTTCCCCTTGCTTCAAAAACCCCTGTTGCTCAACTCTTGCGTTCCCACCCCTTTAATTTTTTCCACCATTTTTTCCACCATTTTGGGCTCGAGTACTCGTTTTTTAAATTTGAAAATAAAATTATTTATTATTGATCTAACCCAACCCACGAAGCTAAAGTCTTACTTTTTAATAGTGAGACCCTATTAGGATGCCCAAGCTAAAATAAAAAAGTTTGAAACAAAAGCGAATCGGGGTTAATTGTAAGAGGGGGCCCCTTTTTATATGTGGGGGCCCCTAAATTTAATACAAAATTAACTTAAAATTTTAATTAAAATTTTTTAAATTGCGGAAAACTTTTTAAATTAAGAGAAATTTTTGAAAAGAAATTAGTATATTTTTTAAAAAGCCTTTCTAAAAAATTCTAACTTTGGTTCCCAACGGAATAAGTGCACTACTAACTGCATTTTGAACTTAATTCTGGGAAAAATTAAAAAAAATAAAGATAAATAGGGAGTTTTCTAATAAAAAAAAGGGAAAATAAGAACATCAATAACTCATCTTTTGCACTTTTGTTTTTCGTGAGTGCTCTGCACCTACAAAAATAATAATAAAAAAGGGGCGGGCTTTTAAAAAATTTAAAATTTGAATTAAAGTTGGCCCCCTTAAAAAACAAGTAAAACCCTTTAAGCAAACACAAGCAACAAATGTTCGGAACGGGAACCCAAAACAAGATGCGTGTCACTAAGTGCAAGGGAGACTCTCTGAACTTGAGCTCGGGCAAAAAAATCTCTGTGCTTTAAATTTTCAAGCCAAGATTGGAAATCGGTGGGGGGTTTAAACTAAATTTTGCCCCCCCCCCCTATGCTTTTTTCCTTTTTTTTTCTGCTTTCCCAAATCAATGAGAAATAAAAATTTTTGAATGCGAATAAAGTAACGGGCAGTTCGGGAAAATCCTCAGAAACCCCAAGGGGGAATGAGTTAAAATGAAAAACCTAAGGGTTTAAAGAATTGAAATGGACTTTATTTTTCATTATTTTAACCTATCTTTTTCAAGAAAAAAAAGGGGGTGATAAAATTTAAGGAAATAAAACTTTTAAGGGCCCTTGAGCTAACCGAACCAGACAATAATTTGGGAAGCAAGAGGAAAAAGGGGACTAATTTTGAACAGAACCCTTTTGAGGTTTAATTAATTTAAAAAATATTTAAACAAAATTGAAAAATTTGGGGAATTTGAAAGTTTTCAAAAAAAATAATTATTAAAAAAACCCCTTCGGGTTCTTAAAAACTTTTTACGAATTTTTTGTAAAAGAAGGGGAAAAGGTCGATTTTGCGAACGAACTGACAGTGCTGAGAAAAACGAGGGAAAAAAATTAACTGTACGTTTTCATTTTTCTGGTTTTCTTTTCGATCTAATTTCCAAACGCCATTGGGCCCTTCCCAAATGGGGGACAAACTAAAAAATTTTCAAACACGAGGCCCCAACAATTTCTAGCTTACGGGTTTCTCCCCTGACCCGTTAGAGGGGTGATGGAGTTGCATGAGTTGGGATTTCCCGAGATCTCAAACCAGAAAAAACCCTGATAAACTTTAAAAAAATCAGAGCAACTTCATTCTTCAACAGAGTTTTAAGAAGAGAAAAAATTTAGGAAACATCGGACAAGGGAATGCGCTACCTTCCCCTAGAACAGACTTGGCCCCAAAATTCAGTCAGTGGGGAATTTTGGTCTATTTGCAACATACTTTAATCGATAAAGAAAAACCCGAGGGAATTACTACTAGGTTTAAAGTGAAAGATGAGCAAAATTTAAATTTCCCAACCCAAAACATTGTAAAAGACAAAGGGATCAAACCTTTTTAAAAAAATTAGGGAAACAAAATAATAAACAAACAACCTATGAAAACCCAACACTCGTTATCTGGATGGGGAACAAAATATAAATTCAGAGAAAATGAGAAAAAGGCCCAAGGGCACCTTCCCAAAAACCTTTTGATTGCCTTTTGGAGTTAAAAATTTTGCATATTATAAGTATTAAAAAAAAGAATTTTTTATACCCCAACTTATTTTCACTTTTTATCATATTTAAAGGGGTTTTGGGCTTCGTTTCTCTTATGCAGAGGGCCTCAAAAGATCATTGAAATTTGCACAGGAAGAATTCTAAGTGAGGAGAAACACCCCTAGAAGCAAGAAAATTATCAGCGACTAATGGTTTTTAGCAGCTTTAGAATTTTCCCCCTTCTCTTGTAAAATTTTAAATTTAATTTTGTAAAAAGAAACCCGCCCCTGGCATTTACTTTAAAGAAAGGGGAGAGCAAAGGTTTTTCAAAAACCCGGGAAACAAAAAACAAGCAAACGAGGTGATCAAGCGTCTATCCTTTACAAAAGGGCTCAGATGCACATAGTCGGGGGAGTTTGAAAAGGCAGGGTAGGTCCAACTGGCCCAAAGAAAGAGAAAAAACCCCTTTTAAAAATCCCTTCTTCCCCGATAAGCAAAAATGACTTTAAATTATTAAGTTAAATTAAAAATTTTCCTTAATATTCACTCTACCTTATCTCGTAACTTTGTCCTCTTCTTTTACCTCTTACAACTTTTCCCCTATTAAATCCTCTGTTTTATAGTCATGCATCAAAATGATAGAGCAGCAGCTTCTTTTAGTTCCCTTTAAATAAGTTCCAGCAGTAAAACTTTAATGCCCTTAACTCTGGGGATATGGAACATTAAAAAAAAAGGGGTATGTTTAACTCAGCGATGCCTTCTTCGCTTCCTTTTTTTTGTTAAAGCTGAAAGGGTTGGGAAAAGAGGGGAGAACGATCGACCCTTTTGATTTCTCTCTGACTTCCCTTTAAGGAAAAGCAAAAATTTTGCGCTCGCTTGATGGGGCGTTAAGGGCATAAGCTTCTAAACCTGAAATCTTCGCTGATTCCTGCAAGTAAAATGACCCTTTAGTTTTTAAATTTCCTTTTAAATCCCTAAAAATTCTATTTATGTGCTTTTTTTGTACCAATCTTCTTCACGAATTTTTTGTTGGGAAAACACTTCGTTTAAACAAATACAAATTCACCTTAAACCCCTAAACACCCCAAATTTAAATATATTTCAGATTTTTATAAAAAATCTTAGGAAGCTTTAAGGGGCTTCACCCCATTACATTTTTTTCTTATCCATTTAACGTTTAAAGTTTTCTACATCTACGGAAAAGATCTTTTAATAAAAAAAAACATCAATGGAAATCTTCGCGGCCCCCCCAAATGAATTTTTATGGCAAAGGGTTGGGGGATAAATCAAAAATTGATTGCACATTGAAATTTAAAATGCGATGAGGAACAACTACAACTCTAATTTTCTCACTGCAAAGCAACTTTAAAAACGGGTATATTCCCGGGGAAATCCAAACTTTGGATTATTTGATTTTTGAAAAAGGGGAATTTCGAGAGGGTAACACCCTTTGAGTAAATTTAAATGAAGATTTAGTATTTTTGAGTAATTTCGTTTTTGACTCGCATGATTAAAGATTAAAAAAAAAAATTAATTAACAAAATTTTCACTTTTTTACATATTATGAATTTTATTCTCCAGCCACCCACGCAATTAGCCTCGCTTTCTGGCTGCCGAAAACTCTGCCCTCTCTCTTTCATTAGGTAACGTTTCTTGGACTTGTCGATATAATAGCTAAAGCGTGCTTAAGTTTCTTGGAGAAGCTGCTCCCTCTTAGTCGACCTGGAGGCTGGTGACATGGGAGCATGAGTGGCGCCTGCGTAGGCAGTAATCACACTTGAAAAAACAGGCTGGGTTGAGCTCCCTTCTAATTTTAAATTTTTGAGTTTTTTAAGATGGGGATGGAAATTCTTGAGGACAACACCATTATTTAAATAATTAACGAATTATATATTAAAATATCTCTACCTTCATAATGAGCAAAAATGAGCATATATTTGAAAAATGATCTTTTAAATTCTTTAGTATATTAAAAAAATTAGTTGTAAGCAACTTATTCTGACTTTCTTATCAGATTAGGAGTTTTGTGGATATGATTCAAAAGTTGAGAGAACTAAACAACGCAATTGAATTGAATATACTATTTAAATTTTGAGCATCGATTCCAATCTATTAATAAAAGTCTTTCTCTTCAATTTGTTTTTGTGCTTACTATTTTTATTACTGAATTTCTGCTTCTTTGATTTATAGGAGTTTTTATTGCTCTTCATACTTATCTTTCATTTCTTTTTTCAATTTTTCCATTAATTATTTTTATTCCTCTTGGTACTTTTCAGGAATCATTTTCATTAATGCTGGAATGACATTTTGAAATTCTGTCTATTAATTTACATTCATTTCTTCTTTAGCTTCATCAAGGAGGGAATTAACTCGATTATAGGATGGATTTCAATTAAAATTTGAAAATTATATGTAGGAATTATATGAAAATTAGGACATGTTAAATTTAATAAAAATTTAATGATAAATTTATTATAGCTAAAAATCTATATAAATATGATCAATAAACTTAATCCTTTTTAGGAATCATAACCCTTAATTTTATAATAATATCCGCCGATCTTAAATTTATTTACACGAAAGTTTCCTTATTAAAAAAATATTGGTGTGATTTTCAAAATTATCGATTGGTTGGATTAAGATTGAAATAAAAAGATTTGATAAATATATAAAATATAGCTGAGAATTTAATGGAAAATCAAATTAATTTATTGAATTAAATAAAATGGGAAAATTCTATGGCAGTTGAAGTGTGTCCAGTTTAAATAATAATTACACCATTCGATTCAGCATGAAATTTTAAGAAATTTTTATCCTTACAATTTTTGTGTGGGAGCGCTCAGTCCAGAGTTATAAGCGACAAAAGTTTAGTAGAAACAGATATTAAAGATTTAGAAGAGTAGGCACATCATATCTCGCCTCTGAGAGGGGCTGTGTAAATGATTAAAGAAAAACTCATATTAATTTTTTATAGGCTATCGAATAAGCTACTGATCGAGGGGTAAATCAGCTTATTTCAACTGGCACGAAGCTAAAACTCTCAATTTATTATTTTAATCAATCACCTATTTTAATTAAATTTCCACCTATAATTAATCTTGGATTGGATTGATTTTTTCTATCACATTTATTTAAATTAATCCTGAACCAGCAGACCCAAATATCTTAATATTTTGAAAATCACACCGATATTATTTAAATAGGAGACCCGCAAGTATATAAATTTAAGATCCGCGATATATTATTATAGTTGGAATTTTAATTAAAATAGATGATTGGCTAAAATAATAAATGGAGAGTTGCAAAATGATGGCAGTTGAAATTACAGATTCACCCTCTTATCTGTAGTTTGTTCAATATAAAATCAAAAATTAATTAATAAGAGTTTCTTCTTTAATCATCTTCCTAGCACCTCTCAGCAGTGAAATATTAATCACGCACTCCTCACCATCCTCATCTTCATCTTCATTAAAACTTGTGTCGCATATAACACTTGACTGAGCGCTCCAAAACAAAAGTTGCAAGGATAAAAAGTTCTTAGAATTTCATGCTGAATCGAATGGAGTAATTATTATTGAAATTGAACACACTTCAACTGCCACTGATTAATTTTATTTTAATTTAATATCTAATTTAATTCTCTTTTATTAAATTATTTTCAATTATATTATTATAATTATTCTTCTTCTAAAAATCACGATTAGGATTATAATCCTTAAAAAAGGATTAAATTTTATAGGTAGTATTTTATAAATTAAATTTTCGATATCCAGCTATACTAAATTGATCATTATCTTTTGATTAAATTTAACAATTTCCCAATTTTCATTAAATTTTTACACCTTTAAATCAAGACTAATTTAATATTTTTTATCTTATAAATAGTGATTTTTAGAATTAAAAACGCCTAATCTAGTATTCAATTTCCTTATGGGCATCATATATATTGATGAAGAAAAATAGAGAATAAAATTTAAACTGCAAAAACAATATATCATGGCTTTATTTACAGTATTCATAAATAATTGAGCAAGTCTTACAATGTTATATTCTCACCTATGAAGTTTTCCAATTATTGCATGAGTCACTTCTGACAGTAAGAGTACTCTGCTTACCAACTATTGAAGATAAGAGAGTGTTTGAATGATCCATGCTGAGTAGAGAGAGCAAGGGCTCTTTTAAGAAGGCGCTGCATATTGTCAGACCCATTGATCGGTGTCTAAATATGATTTTGCATCGATTATCTCAGCTACCTCATGATGTCTGATCCATGGGATTGGTGGGAAATCTAACTCGAAGCTGGTTTAGCTAGGGATTTCATATTCGAAATTTTTCAAGAACACTTGGGGCGGGCTTGGGCCTTTGATTTTAAAGTAAGTTGAGCATCCTTGGATATAGATGCCTTTCACAGTCGAACATTTGGTACACCATCAGAAATCCTTCCTCCAGATGTGAATTTTTTAGAGTGTGTCAACGCCTTCGATGCCTTTGATCTTTAAGTGTGAGACAACCTTGAAATCTTAGAACGCTCCCAAAAAAGCTGAGACATCCTTCATTTTGCGATTTTTGCTGGAGAATGCGCGATTCATCTTATCCTTTTGAGCAGCGTCTGGAGGAACAAAGTAGATCTAACCAAAGCCTGCCATGTGCTATATCATTATCAGAGGCTCCCAGCTGGCATAAAATATTCATAAAAAATCCGATATTTATTACTCGATTAGCCTATGATATAGAACATCCTGAGGATAGAGAGGAATAGAAGGTGGGTCAAGATCTAAAAAGTCTGAATATTTTTGAAGAAACTCGTGAATTGCTTAAATGTTCATGAGTTTTGAGATCACTTTCAGCTAGTCTCAAATTTACTTAATTGCGTACAATATCATCTATTTTAATTATTGAAAAAATAGCATTGATTTTGCAAAATTATAAACAAATACAAGTACATTTCCTTTCTGTTGCTGATGCGAGGCCTAGTTTCTTAGTTTAGCTCCTCTAAAAGACTGGCAGTTTGAAATTTTTACTTTATAATTTAAATTTAAGAGATTATGTATTCAAATAATAATTAGCTAAGCTGAAGGCTTTCATTCTGTGAAATTTAACTCTGAAGAAATATAATATCTGAGATCTAGAAAAGTTTTTGGAAAAGTTTGAAATTAAGAACGTTCTAATCAAAAGTTTGACATTAAAATTAGGTAAAAACATGTCAGTTGAAGTAAAACTCCATTCTGATGTAGTAAAACTCCATCTCTAAATTTTTAAAGTAGCCAATCAGAGACTCTGCTCTGCTTAATAATTTTTAATTATTAAGTCTCTGATTGGCTACTTTAAAAATTTAGAGATGGAGTTTTACTACATCAGAATGGAGTTTTACTTCAACTGACATGTTTTTACCTAATTTTAATGTCAAACTTTTGATTAGAACGTTCTTAATTTCAAACTTTTCCAAAAACTTTTCTAGATCTCAGATATTATATTTCTTCAGAGTTAAATTTCACAGAATGAAAGCCTTCAGCTTAGCTAATTATTATTTGAATACATAATCTCTTAAATTTAAATTATAAAGTAAAAATTTCAAACTGCCAGTCTTTTAGAGGAGCTAAACTAAGAAACTAGGCCTCGCATCAGCAACAGAAAGGAAATGTACTTGTATTTGTTTATAATTTTGCAAAATCAATGCTATTTTTTCAATATTATATTCTCTTCCGAATGCCTCGAGTCTAAAGCACCTGGAATAGTTGTCTAAATTATATCGAAGAGCATTGAGTCTTCGCAAAGCTGGGAGTGGAACCTCCCATGGTATGCTGCATTCTTTCATTTCGTATAGTTCTCATTTCTTTGTCGGTCCCTTTGAATCCAACCAAGTGAGTCTAGTAGCTACAAAGAAGAATATAACCTACTCTCTAGAGCTCGTCTCGGTACACCTAATCTTCTCCCAAGATATCTTTCATAAGATTGTAGCCCCAATATCTCATAATGGAAATTTCCTCATGAAATTTTCAATTCGTCACCCAGAGAAATTGGAAGCTCTTTTCTTGCACGATACCCACTTCCATTCTCTGAATCTCCTCATCAGTGTCGTATAGGAGTACCTCAAACCTGTCCTTTTCCAGGGGGGAGAGCCATAATAATGTAGGAATTTTAATTAAAATATTAAGTAAAATTTTTAAGAATTAGGAGTTAAGGGAAATGTTGGTTAAAATTAAATTGAATTTCATGATCTATTGCTATCAATTTTATCAAATATAAATTTAAAAGACTTTAACTCCAAGGATGCAAAACAATTTCAACTCCAATTCTACAAAATTTAAAGGTACGTAAAAGCACTATAATTTCGCATTTCACATTCTGCTCATTTAACTATATTATCATTATATTCTTAATTAATTTTATATCAAAATTTTAATATAGAAGTTTGGATTTTTTTTCATTTCTTTTATTTCATGTTTTTTTTTTTTTATAAAGGGCTGATCCCCATTGCCTAAAATTGTGAAATAAATAATTTTCATTCTTATTTATCAATTTCATAGATATAATAACAATTTTATCAAAGGAAGTAAGCTTCCTATCTAACTAATTATTTTTCTAAATGTATAAATTTAGCAAACTAACAAATATTATTAATAATATTGCAGGATTAGCAAAAATTTTGAAGAGTTATATTTCTTATTGAATTTCCGCAAAAGCGGAAATTCAGTCCCTCCCGGATTTTAAATTAAAGGAAGGATATTTCCATAATTTTATCAGTTCTATAATATTATTGCCAAAAAATAACTTTTGCTTAAATAAAATTATTCTAAAATTATTCTTAGGCATTATGAACTAAATTCGCATTTTTTAAAATCCTATTTCTATTGGCTCAGCTGAAAAATTTATCTCATTGATAAGAAATATTAAACCCTTATTAAAATTGAAGGGGAGAAAATATACTAAACTCTATTTAAGGAATATATTAGATAAAGAAGATACTCTTTTAAAGAGTAATTTTCTTTAGTAGGATTAAATTTCTTCTTTTAATTTTTGACTTCCTTTGAAGTTCTTTTGGCTTTTCGGCTGGGTTATAAATTTTTTACTTTATAAGAAATATTAAGGAGGCAATTATTATTTTGCTTTAAGGAAACTAAAAGCTTTTTAATTTTTAAAAACTATACTCAATTTGTTTATTCTTCTTTAATGTATTAAGAAAATAGAATTGCAATTACAAAATCAACAATTAAAATCATTTAGGACTCCACATTTCAAGCTTTTTTTATTGTCTGTTGCTGAAGAGAGGTCTAGTTTCTTATTTTAGTTTATTAAATGAGTGGCAGTTTGAAATTGAAGATATATCTGTAAATCAATTATATAAAATGGCTTAGCAACTCTGGAGAATTATAATATCTGAGATCTAGAAAAGTTTTTCGATAAGTTTGAAATTAGAAATGATTATTAAAAGTTTGACATTAAAAAAGGTAAAAACATGTAGTTGAAGTAAAACTCCTTCTGATGTAGTAAAACTCCATCTCTAAATTTTTTTAAATTTGCCAATCAGAGACTTAATAAAAAAATTTTTTTAAGCAAAGCAGGTCTCTGATTGGCAGTTTCAAAAAAGAGATGGGTTTTTCTACATCAGAATGGATTTTACTTCAACTAATGTTTTTACCTTATTTTAATGTCCTTTTAATAATCATTTTTAAATTTTAAACTTATCGAAAAACTTTTCTAGATCTCAGATATTATAATTCTCCAGAGTTCGCTAAGCCATTTTATATAATTGATTTACAGATATATCTTCAATTTCAAACTGCCACTCATTTAATAAACTAAAATAAGAAACTAGACCTCTCTTCAGCAACAGACAATAAAAAAAGCTTGAAATGTGGAGTCCTAAATGATTTTAATTGTTGATTTTGTAATTGCAATTCTATTTTCTTAATAATTATAAAGTTGAGGCTTCATAGTTCTAAAAAATTATACTTACTAAACTTTATGTAGAGAGGATAAACCTATTTATAAAAGTGGTATCCCATTTGATCTTTCCGAAGTGAGAAGTTTTACCGATATGATATTAATATTATCCGTTCAGCCCCGATTTTTCAAAAACTTTTCAGTTTCCTTCTGTAAAGCCTGGACGAACCAGGACGAAGCAGTTGCCATCTGGGTTAATAACTTGGTATCTGTTAAGCTCTCCTTGTCGGCCGAGTTATTGTCTACAAAATGTCAAAAAAAAAGGTAAATTTTACTTTATTAAATCCCACAATTTTAGGGAAATTTATGGATTTGAACATGCCTATTATGGATGGTTTAGAAGCAACTTCTCTAAAGTTCAGTAAAAAGACTAAAAACAGTGGCTACTTATTGGGCGAGCTAGCTTCCTAGCCAGTAGTTAAAAATCGGGGCTGAACGGATAATACTTCTTTTTTAAACTAATATTACAATCAGAGAAAGTTTAACCTATTTTTTGTATCAACTAATAAGTTGACTAGTAAGAAAATAAGTCCAACTAAAGTCAGAAATATTTGTCTCAATCAAATTAATGACAACCAAAATAAATAAACTACTAGCAATCGAAAACACAGTCAAGTTAAGAATTTAAACTAAGAATTTCTAGACTTTTTAGTATCTCAAGAAACATTAATTTAACAGCAGGCATGAGATTGGCAGAATGATGCATTATGTTTCATAGACAGTTTCCTGACCTTTTTCTCTCAATCTCTAGACTTAGATCAATTTATTTCAAGCATAACATAAAGAGAGAAGCAATTGTAACTTAAAAATATCAGACAAACAAATAGCATTAAAATTCAAGTGCTAGAACAAGAGATGATTAGCCTCATATAAAACTCTATTGACGATATAAGAGAACTTCTGTTTGTCGATGAAGTAATGTTCATGACAGCAACAAAGCTTTGATTAGATTACAAGTCAAGGATATACTTTAAACTTAGTAAAGTTATGCAGTAGTTTGTGGAATCTCTATATCAAAGGAAAATAATTATTTTACAATCATGAGAGATAAGTTTCTTGATTTCATCCTGGGAGCTCATGAAATATTCAAAAATAGAAAACCAACTATATTTTGGATAACTTAAGAGTGCATCATAGTAAAAGAATAATGGATCCTTGCAAATTATTATAAATTGAGCTTATATTCACTCCTCCTTACTCCCCATAATTCAACCCCAAAAAAATTGTTCTCTCTATTGAAGAATCAATTTAAAGAATGAAGATGAGAGAGCTTCCCTCAAGAATGAAAAAATTTATGCAAGATAATCAATTACTTAATCCTTCAGCAATATAGATGACAGCATGTTTTAATAGTTATGTGTGAATAAATTTATTAAGCTAGGTTTAATTCTTATGTTAAATTATTTCATATGTTAAATCCTAACTTAGATATGTTTTATGCCAAACCTTCTTGACTATGATTCATTAAAGCAAGAGATTAATTTTCAATCATTATTTCATTAGGTTGGTATGTTGCTTTTGATGCTGATCCGGGACCTTCATTATTTTTGAATCTCTTGAGTGTAGTAACAGGAGGAGGATTGGGTTTTTATCTTCCTTCTTTAAACACTTTTGATGATTACTTCATGAGTTGAAGAGTCCTTCCGTTTTTCTATTTGAAATAGATTTAGTAAATTGAAATCTTACTTGATATAAAAGGATCTCTAGTGAGTTGAGAGAGCTACTCATTGGAGATTAGGTTCAAATCGTTTTTTTGGATGAGTCATCATAAGCAGATTTTCTTTTATCCTGAGTGAGCTTAACAATGTGATTCAAGTATTCAGGTTGGAGAGTGTTAACTATGTTGAAAAAGTATTGCCTGTCTATAGGTTTTTGCTTTTCATCCATGTCAGGTAGGAACCTCAAAAGTTCTTAATCGTCCTTGATTCCCTTGAACACTTGTCGAACAGATAACTCATCATATTTTGGCATCTTTTTAATTTTGACATCTGGCATTTTCAGAAGTAGTTTATCACCTTTGAGAATTTGTCTGAAGTAATCTCTGTTCACTCTCTCAATCGGTGGCATGTAGTAGCTCACTAAAATAAAAATTTATTTGTCAATTTATTTTACGTATTTCTGTGAAGTAGGAGAGGAGGTCTTGCTTTGATCTAAACCTTCCCACCAATTCCTAAGGTCCTATTCTCATCAAAGTTTCGTCCATGTTGCCATGCATTGATTCCTCAAACTGGTCCCACTTTCTTTTTGAAGATTCCATATTCTAAAATAATAGTCAATTTTATTAGGAAGATTTTATAATAAACTGGATGATTTCTTATAGTAAATAGCTCAATAAAATGAAAAGTATAAATTGAGGAAATAGAAATCATTGTAGAGTGATAAATTTTTAATCACAAGTTTAAAGATGAATTTGTGATAAAACGATAAATCTTGTGATTATTTGTGATTTATTGTGATTTTCTGTGATATTTTCTGATCTGAAAGCTAAATTAAGCCTTACTTACGAAATAGTGTTGAGTAGGCTGTGATTGGGTTTTGTGATTTTTTAGTTGTCCTATTTATTTAAAGTTGCCAATTATCAATATTCCATTTGCAAATAAAATCTTACTGAAATGAAAAAAATAATTTTATCCCTGATCTTATTATACTTACCCTTAAGTGTAATACTCGCCGCTCCGCCACGTCCTAAAAGTAATAAAAAGAACAGATCAAGCCTGAATGAAAAACGCGGTTCTCTGTATCTGAAAGAAGAGCATGGATTAGCAAGCAATTGAAATCCTATAAAAAATCACAAAAGGATTTAAGCTAACAATGAAACACATCCAAAACCATTAATTATTGAAAACACATCTCCTTTCTGATTATGAGGTTGATGAAATAAGAGACTTCATTGGGTTAAAGAGATAAAAACTTCAAAGATAAATCCATAACTTTTCCTCTCTTAAAGAAGATTAAGATGACATTCTCATTTATTTTTCCAACTATTATCTGGAACAATAAAAAGTAAATGCGATGCAAATATAATAAGAAAATCTAGCTATCGAAATAACCCCCCTCTGGGGCCAAAGGGCTTGGTTACTGTAAATCAAAATTTCCAAATTTATTTTGGAAAACTATAACGAACTTGAGATAGAGATTAAGCTTCTAGTTCAAAAATCACTCATAGAAAAGTTGATCGAGGATCCAAAATTAATGATAAATTGTCAAGAGTATTAATTAAATCTTGAGTAAGAAAAATTAGAAAAGCTATTTAAGAATAGAGAATTAGACTCATAAAATCTAGAGCTTAAGAAGTTGAATATTAATCAAGTCCTCAATAACATTTCAGAATGTCCAAAGTATTAACAACATTGCAATATGAAGGATAAACTCTATTCCACACCTTAGATCCATTCTTGAACTCTACTTAAATTGCTGATAAGATTAGAGATTAAAAGCAAGACATTTTCAAATAAATTATTATAATTCTCAACCGATATTTGCAAGACAATGACATTCCCTATAACCCTCACTTTATTGGACTACTTTCTGAACTATATTCATTGATACTTAGAGATAATAATTAATTAGAGGAACACTCTGCTGCAATAGAAGCTTATGTCAAAGAGCTTGGTTTTAATCCTATTGAGGCTGAACTGATTTCCAAAAATCCTAAAAATTTCTTTTGGTTTTCATAAAGAAACTTTAAAGTTGCTGTCAAAAATCAAAATAGGTATTGATAGAATTCATTTCAAAAATACAAGTTCGCTCCGATCCCTCTATCAGTTTAGACGATCTCTTAGAGCTCCTAAGTTTTAGAGGCATTTATTTTACTCTTATTAACAAGATAGAAAAAATAAAGCTACCTCTTGAAAGATGCTTGGTGATTCTTTAATCAATAAAAGATTTCCAAAAACAAGAAATCATCAATGTTCTTGAATTGGATGAATAAAACTGGATGAGAGAAATTGCAAAAAGAACATCTTAAATCTCAACTAAGAAGTTAGAGTAATGTAGGAATACAGACACTAACTAATAAATTTTTGAAGAAATAATTAAGGAAATCCATTAAAAGAGAGAAGTAACATTGGAAGAATTGATACAATTTTCAGAAAAGTTGAGAATGTTTGTTACTAATATAAACACAATGAATATTAAGCAGCAATCGCAGCTACTGTTTTGAGCTGCTCAAGTATCACTACCCAATGCCATCTGATAACTGCATCTGGCAAAACTTGGATTATTAGTTTAATAGTAGAATATTGGAAATAGAGAGGAAAGAAAGTTTTGATTTTAGTCCTAAATGATATCCTCAAAACATAAGCACAAAGATAACTTCTGTCTCTCTGAATAAATTTTGAGTATAGAATTATAGAAAATATTTATGGACAAAAGAATGTTCATGAAATCACGATCGTGGATGAGTACGCTTAGATATTACAGCTCATCCTTTTAAAGTAATTTAAGGAAAAATTTTTGGAATTCGGGATATGACACTTGCATAATGTTATCTATTCAGCGCTACTTGTGATCCTGGTATATAAAGGATCATTTATAAAATTTTAGGATAAACAAAAATCCTTTCATTAAAAGAGAAGTTGAGTATGTGTCAGAAATTCAGTAAGATTTAGGAGGAGATATAGAAATATTCAAGAAGTAATCTGAAAGAGTGGATCACATAATTAAGTATATTGAGACTAAGCACATTCCTTTGATTATCTTTTGCGATCAAGACACTCATGATAAAGACGATAAAATTAAAAAAAAAACAATTAAGAATAACCAATTTTAAGAAAAGAGAATAAGTAGGAAATTTAGATGAAATATAGCAATGGCACTCTGGAGTTTTTATGCTTTTCCCTAAGGAGTGTTGTGGCTACAATACTAGATTTAGATAGGATGAAAAAGTAATAATTTATTGCAACGAAATTTCTGACAGTCAGTGTTAGTAGATGAGAGGCAGAAGCTCCCGAACTAGAGGCATACTGTAGTCAGTCTATCTAGCATTGAGTAACTAATCCAAGATCTAGATCATTCAAGGCATGAAGCAACTTTCAATGCAGCAATTATTTGATGTTGAGAAACTACTCGAACTATTTTACAAACGAAAGAATACTAAACTTCTCATAGAGACTCTTCAACAAACTGCTGAACATAAGGATGACATCAGATCTTTATAGTATTTAAAGCAAGTTATAGGTGAAAAAGATTTCAGACGACTACTTTGAACATGATTTCAACTTCGCTTCATTTAATCAGAGTAGAGTGTCTTAAATTAATTAGTTCTCAAAGAAAATGAATTTAATTTGTATTTCCCTAAAAATTTTACTAATTGGTTAAAATAATAAATGGAGAGTTGCAACATAAGGGCAGTTGAAATTAGATTCACCCCCTGATCTGCAGATTATTCGACAGCTTATCAAAAATTAATATGAGTTTATTTTTGAATCAACTTCGTAGCGCCTCTCAGAAGTGAGATATGACTTACGCACTCTTCATCATCCTCATCATCATCGCCATTTAAACTTGTGTCGCTTATAATACTTTACTGAGGACTGCGACAAAAAAGTTACAAGGATAAAAAGTTCTTAAAATTTAATGTTGAATCGAATGGAGTAATAACTATTTAAATTGGAGACACTTCAACCGTCAATGATTTATTACATTTTAATTTAATATCTAATCTAATTCTCTATTTTTTGAAATATCATCTATAATCACTATGAAAAGCTCGCCTCGCTTGAAATCCCGGGGATGCTGATGGTCTCTTGGTCCTGAAGGGTCTAGCCCTGTTTTAATATTTCCTGTATCTGCACATAGACAGTATATGTTATAGCGGTGATGGTAAAAATTGCTCTTCATCGTGAATCTGGAGCCGCAATAAAATTAGAACTCCTTCTTCGATTCTTTTTATTCCTCGACTCTCTTCTCTGCATGGGCTACTTTAATGCACTTGACTAAGTAAGAGGGGGAGTACGGCTTTTTGTAGGAGGTGAGCTCTGCTTCGCCTTTACTTCTCTCTTCTTGGTCGATATGGCGTTGTCTGAGTTCGTCTTCTCCATTATTGAAAACAATTTTAAAGTTTAATTTTTGAGTTTATCTAAGTTTGTTATAAATCTCACTTTGAATATATGATATCCTAAACTATTTTATTTTACTATAAAAAACATATTTTGATTCTCCACATAATTATAATCACACTTAAATGGAAGAACGCAAACTGCTTCAAGAGGTCATTCACTTTGCTAGTTAAGGTACTCCTGGCTCTTTTAAAATAGTGCCACAGTTTATCATACACGAGCTTTGAAAAGATTCCGAGGCTCTCAGGATTAAGTATCTATAATGTAAAGTAAAGAGAGCCAAAAAGTTGTAGATAAAGCATATGGTTTCACTATTGGTCAAAGAAGAAACAATTGATCCAGCTATTCGAGCGAAAAGATCAACTTTTTTTTCAACGAGTAATAATTGAGGACCATGGCTAGACTGACTCTGGCACAATGATTAGTTCTTTTCCCATCTCTAATTTCAACATAAAAAAGTCCCATATCACCCTTTTCTGAATTTATAAAAGAAACGGAGCTTAAGAAAGCGAAAAGTGAACAGATCAGCGAGCTAAGGAATAAGATCTTAAAATTCAAATGGACTAATATAAATAAAACTTAGATGAATTAAGATGAAATAAGTCGATTGAACAATTAATTTAATTATTTAAGAATTGAGAGTGATTATCACTCAATGAGGATGGCTTTGCTCTTCTTGAGTTGGTTTCAAAGACCTTCTTTTACTGCTTGGCCTTATGCGTGGGCATCCTGATCTTCTTGGGGAGGATTGACTCGCTGCCCATCGTCACCCACTTCTCTCTCTGATTGTGCTGACCCTGCCAAATACCTCCAAGTAGGTGCGCATGGGGCAGAGCGTCCTCGACGATCTCGTAGATCTCATCAGGCTTCTAAGAGCTTCTTCCATGGGAGCCAGGATCACATTTCTGGCTTAGTGAATCTTGGAGATCTGCCTGAGGTGGGCTAATCTGCCCTTCTTCCTGGCAAGGATGCAGTGCTCGGAGTTGTGCCTTAGGTAGTAGCCAATGTTGTCGCGTAGGCTGCCGTCCCATTTTCTAGGTAGGAAATGACAAAATCAGCTAATTATTTTGCATCTTATATATTTAAGCCATTTCTTATTTCTCCTTTTCTCTTAATCTCTCAATCTCAAAAAACTTTTGTTTTTATTAATCTAGTTCTAAGAGTAATTCTTAATCAACTTGATTTTTCCTTATATGATCTAGATTTGCTTCACTGTTTTCCCATTTCTCAATCAAATTTATTTCTTGTTTATTGCAAATATCAGGAGTGAGATCAAATGATTGATGAGGAGCGAGTGCTTTGGATTCATTGAAGTTTTAAGGAATGGATATTTTCTGTATTAGTTATTAAGCCACTCTTTAAATTCATGGAATAAGCCAAATTGACTTTAGAGCTGTTCATATTCTTATATTGAGTATTTTAAGTATCCTGTAATATTTTTCTTGTACCTTTATAAATTAAGATGCTTGCTTGTGCAAAATGATCGCTTTAGTTTCATTCTGTTCTATTAATCTGAAGTTGATTAGTTGCATTTTATTGCTACTGCTGTTTCATTTGATCTTGAATTTACTGATATTAATGAGCATGAGGATTTCGGAAGTATGGGCAGTGGGGATGATACACATAGGATCCTGCGTTGAAGTTGAAATTATTTATTATTAGGAAATTTGGCTGCTTGAGATTTTAGATATATAATAATAATAATTAAGGGAATTAAGGGCCACCGGCATTAATAAGATAGGTCGTGACGTCAATGATATTGCTGTGACGCACTTATCTGACGCACAAAAACCTACCAGCAGAATAGGGATATTAAACAAGTGGCACCCCCGCCACCTCACATTCTGAGCAGAAGCCCCCGGCTTCACCATCCAAAAAATCCGGTAGCTTCGGACCGAGAGCAAGTCTCTGCTCCGTAGCGTCTGGCTTCGCTGTCCAGCTGCATGACTGAGTGTTTGCCCATAGATCTCGTCCCTCCACGCCTACAAGGATTAGGAGGGTGAGTGGGAATCACTCACCTTTTATTATCTCTCCAGTGAGCAGCTCAACCACCTTCCCCAGGACTTCGGCTGCCATTATCCCTTGCCTCTTTTAAGCACTCACCCACCAGCCAATAGATTACCAAACCAGAAAGCCTTCAGGGAAAGGGCGACCGGTGCCTAGTGCCGGTCGGGTGCAGCTGAATTTAAGCTTTCTAATTTAATACTCCAAACAATTATTAATCTAGTAGAATCGCCAATTCAGTAAAAGAACACTTTTTTAAAAAAAGAAAATTCAGCAGAACTTAACATTTTACCAACACAATGAAAGAGAATATAATGAAATGTTGGATTTTCCAGCAGCTTCCAGAAGATCTATCGCCTCTACACTATCTCGGATGAATGATTTAACAAATTTGAAATAAATCATCAATATATTCTCTAAATCAGTTGAGAGGCATTGCATTTTTAAAAATCAAGCAAGGGTCAGTCATTTTCGAGCCTTCATAAAAATAGTGAGTAAAATTTTCTAAAACCAGAGAGGCCAAGCCTATTTAAGAAAGCTTACAAATTTAAATTATAAAAACTATTAATTTTAAAGCTTTTGATAATAGGCAGTTCTTAAAATCTTTTTTTTTTTAATTTTTTATCATCATCTTTAAATTGATTCAATATTTAAACTTTAGCTTAAAGTCATCCACTCAGCCAGCATTATCCACGGATATGTAAAGCCTTCTAAGTCAATTATCACTATTTATTCTTTTCATGATTTCCATTCTTTAAACCTTCTATTTTCTATATCATATTCTCACCTAAATTTAATCACTTTAAATAGGATTTCATAGTGATTTATAGTAATTTTATATTCACAGAGAAAAAAATTAAATCACAGAGTAAAATTTTTCAATCACAAGCTCTTAATAATTGTTTGTTAACTCTAAATTAAAGAATTGCTACTCGCATTTCTTTATTTACTTTTTAAGATATTTGAACTGCTTAAAAGTTATCCTTTGATCATTAATAAAACGAGTCTTTGCTGGTTGATGACAGCAGTTTGAAGATTGGTGCTCATGAACTTGGTGGGAGATTTATAATCAAATAAAGCATCCACATCTACTTCTCCGAAATCTGTAAGACACTATAATCTGTCTAACTCATCATAGTGAACTATTATCCACCGCAAGTTGATAATGTAAGCAAAATATATCTAAAGTAGATCCTAAAGGAAAACAAAAAGAAGCTCTCAACAATGGAGTTGGTGAATATTGTTCAATTTCCTGCCCCCATATTAATGAGGAAGGTGGGGGAATGAACTTGCCTGGTTCTGTTAAGATTGAAAAACTCTTTAAAAGATCATATTAAATTAATAGCCGCCCTCAAGATGGAATTCAAATTATAAAAACTGCAAGGGGAAATAATTATTATCAAACAACTATCCTGAATCCTAGTCATGAAAGAATATCTCAAAAATATTAAAAATGATTTGCTCGATCTATTAAGCAAGAAATGATTAATTTTAATTTTAACAAATATTCTTTAATTATAATATAATTTTTTATTTAATTTAGCAATCTCTTAAATTATATTAAATTCTAATCTATATTAAATTCGCTGGCAAACTATTATTATTTGGCTGGTTTTTTGGGAATCTTAAATTATAAAGGTTCCTTACAAATAAAACCATCTCCAAAGATTGCACTAATCCTTTGATTCCATTCTTATTTTTCTAAGTCCTCTAGTTCTTCTTCACATCTTGTTAAAATTAAAACTATTTGATTTGGAGAAAGTTTAAGGAGTAAATCTTTAATAGAAGCACAAGTAACTTTAGCAGGCTCATCAATTCGGTCTGTTTTTTATATTTATTATATAAGATAATAAAGAAACCCTTCAATTTATAAAATATACAACCGATAACTCTAGTAAATTTAAGACAATTTCATTTTAAATTATTGTGGGAATCGAGGTAAACCGTGACATCTCGAGCTAACCCAAATATACTCACTGAAAACGCCTAAAGATCCACTCTATATAGTATCTAAAATCTATACTGCGCTGATCTTTCCCACCGAAATACCCATTATGAAGCAGTTAAGTTCAGAGGTTCAACGTCTTAACCACCGCACTCTTAGTCTATAAGTCTCAACTAAATCTGTTAGAGAATCTCTTGCAGGATGCTCTACTCTGTTTCCAAGGTAACATTTTACGCACCTCGTTCAAGATAAAGTACGACTAAAAAATTAATGGAAAAGACAATTAATTGATATAATAAATTAAATTGTAATAAATCAGCTGCAGATGAAGTGCATCCAATTTAAATAATTATGACACCATTCGATTCAGCATCATATTTAAGAACTTTATATCCTTGCAACTTCTGTGTGTGAGAGCTCTGTACAGATTTTTAAGCGAAAAAAAATTATCAAATGGCAGATTTTTGGAGTATCTGAATTTGTGCGCATCATAATCCGCTGCTGGGAGGTGCTGAGGCAATTATTAAAGAAGAAGCTCATATTAATTTTTGATTAGCTATCGAACAAGCTGGAGATTAGGGGGGGAGGGAATTTGCGATTTCAACTGCCACGAAGTTGCAACTCTCCATTTATTATTTTAAACAATTACCGAATTTAATTTAAGTTTTTACTATACTAACTTTCTATTTTAATAATTTAAAGATAAGACTATATTCAAGAGGCCACAATTATTTTTTAAAAAATGAGGGGCTCAATTAACTGAACTCTTTTTTATTGTTTCTCTACCTGTTAGAGAGTAAACTGCTCAATTTGGTTATTAAACTTCTCTTAAAAATTCTGTTATGCTAAACAAGCTTGTCAAAAAATACATAAGTAAAAAATTAAATCATATTTAGCAATTGATAGTCTAAAATCATTATGAAAGAGAAAAAGAAGCGGTCATCATCAGAGTGTTCATTCACACGAACTATATGTATTGATTGAATATTTTTGGTTCTAAAGTTTAACTTTACTACTGTTACCAATATAATTTCATCTAGCAATCCAGTATATTTATAATCAGCTGAGAACACTTTTTAAAATCAAGCTAAAATTAGGAAAAGATGGTACTTAATTCTATAGCATATTCATTTCTTATTTTATCTATTTTTTATAAGACTAGAAAAACCAGGCTTATATTTTCTGATCCAACTTTTGTTATGAAATCATCCGCCCAGGAGCTAAAGTTTTGCTCTCCTCCCAGAATTCCTGGAACATCAAATAATTTGTATTTATTTTCTGAATCGACTCCGTAAAGCTTAGAAACTTTGGATGATACTGTGAGAGTGACTGGATCTAAAGATCTTCCAGCTTTAAACTCCTATCCATGAGGATTTCCACTTATTAAAGTGTTTAAGATTGAAGACTTGCCTTTGCCTGCTAGTCCAATAACAATTACTGACTTTTCTTTAATTGATAGGCTTTCTTTTCTCTCTTCGCAATCCATTTTGGCAGATAGTTAAAGACTTTATGATATATAATTATAATTGATAATTTGAAGAGCCTATTTAAGGTCTTTTTAATATAGCTGAGAATTTAATAAAAAAGATAATTAAAATGATCATGAATTTATGAATTTAGGTATTATGAAATCTCAAATTATTTAACCATATAACCTACTCTAGTTGTTGACAAAGTATCAAATTTAGGATATAGAATAGAGAAGTTTATCTCATTCACACCAGAACCAAGTATCACCGACAGAGAGAAACCCTCACTGCAGCTCTCGGAAGTCACTTACGCTGTTTACTGTTCACTTCAACTGTCCTCCTTAAAGCAAGGTTGGAAAACTACAAGCTATCACAGCCCTGAGGCAGGGGATATCTAAAATTCAGCTAAAATCTTCCATTAAAAGCAAGATTTACCTTCACTTTCTCTTGCTGGGAGTACTTTGTAACGATTAGCGACATAAAAGAAATATTGGAGAACTCGAATCTCTGCTTTTTGAACTTCTTTGTTCAAGCTCTTGAATGCTTTTAAGTAATTCTCAGTGCAAGATAATAACCAAAAATCCTCTAAAAGAATCTTTCACTGTTCACCTTTAGTAAGTCATAATAAGGCTTAAGAATTAATTTAATTTTTAATATTCTAAAATAAAATTCTGTTGCAGTTTAAGCATAAGTTTTAGGTTGAAATTATGACATTTATTTCATCTTAAATTCCTTAGTAACCTTCATCCTTGTAACTTACTCTTGGGAATTTTGAGGATTGAGTTTTCTCAGGCATAATTTTTTTTATTTTTGTTAATTTATAGGTTTATTAACATAAATATCTTGAAGCAAAGAGTTTCTATCGTAATTGAGGTACATCAGAAGTAATCTATATAATTAGTACCAAATTAGTTAAGTAGTCTAATTTCAATGTCCAAAAATTTAAAACTCTCAATTTATTATTTCAGTTTAATTCAGATTTTATTTTAATTTTAGCTATATTGATCGGTTGGTTAAAATAATCGAGAGTTCATTGGTCAAATATTATAATTATTTACTTCCTATTGATCATTATATATTTCTTACTTTTCAAAATTTAATTATTGAAAATGAAAAGATTATAAAAGTACTATTATTTTACAAATACTTTAAATTAATTCTTTTAATTTTTCCATAAAAAACCTTCATTGTTAAAACTCTCTAACTTTTTATATACCTCTCTAAGCATAAATAGTTACGATTTTTATTTAAAAACCTAAATTTATTTCAAACTTTAAAGCATACAATTTAAAAAAAAATTGTTTAGGATTATATTTTTA
>JAJKFJ010022810.1:0-35564 GCA_027382625.1 Tetmemena sp. SeJ-2015
TATAAAATTCAGAGAATATGAGACAGACGTCAAGGTCACCTTCCTAGAAGACTTTAGATTGCCTGTTTAGGGTTAAAATTTAGCATGATTATAAGTATTAATAAAGAAATTAATTATACACAACTTAGTTTCACTTTCTTATAATATTATGGGGTTTTGGGGTTTTGAATACTCTACCAACAAGAAGCGCTTTTAGTACCAATTTTTAACCCAGATGGCAACTGCTTCGTCCTCGTTCGTCCAGGCTTTACAGAAGGAGATTGAAAAGTTCCTGAAAAATTGGGGCTGAACTTATAATATTATAAAATGGGAAGCGACTGAGATTAAGCTTTTCCTTAAATCGTTCTACAACCATATAGACTTCTATTACTACAAAATTTAACTGCACAACTATTCAAATCAATTTTATCAAGAGGTTTTAGATTTTGAATTAGTTTACTCTTATAACGCTATTTACCGCGATCTTGAACAATTAGAATGCATATTGAAGTTTCTATTCCTTCATATGGGTAATTGAGTTTAAGCGCAAAACATGCCAAGCTTTTTAGTATTGAAATATTCATCAAATATATCAGTGAAATTTTTTGATTTCAACAAATTAAGATCTTTTTCAGCTAACGAATATTTACTTAAGTAAGGGAACAGACCCAAAATAAGTTTCTTGAAATCCAAGTCTTGCTAGAGCTCTTAATCTTAGAACTCTCTTAAATCTTTATCATACAAGCAGTAGCATTCTTCATACAAGTAATCATTCTCATTCAGATCATCATAATCAGGATTTCTTAATATTGTATTTAGTCCTTTCTCCTTCCGCATTTATTCTGAGATAGTCTTGACAACAGGACTTAACTTGACTTATAAGATTGGTCTGTACTTAGAAAGATAAGCGATATGATAAATAGCATCATACTTCCTCTCATCTTTGAACTATCCAAATAGATTTGGAATGAAATCCTCTTTATTTACAAACATTGATGACGCCATCTTCATCACTTTTGATAAAGATTAAGTTTTTTCAAGCTCATCGCAAATATCTTAGCACAATTAAATACTATCTTTGCTTGCTCTTATAGCAATAGGATAATCAGCAATTTTGCGAAGACAAAACTTAAAAGTTTTGAAAAGGCAAAAGATATCAGCAGAAATTAGTTCCTTTCTTGAAAGCATCAGACCTTAACTCATCTACTTATAAATACCTTCATTTTGAAAATATAAAACTAAAAATTAGAACCCTTAAATTTCACAAAATCTTTTTGTTTAAGCGTTAGACAAGCAAGTTTCTAGATTATGATAGGGGATTATTTAGGTCGCGTTCAACGAAAAACAACATCAATTATCGTAGCAGAACTAATATAGCACTAATAATTCGATTTTCTGCTATAATGAGTGTGTAAAAAGAGGGGTGGTTCCTTTTATTTTTTAGTCTATCATGATAAAATTTCTGTTTATCAACAACACTGATGAATTATTATAGCCAATAAATAAACCTAGAGATAGAGGGATTTTCATTCTATTTAACAAATTCTTTGACTAAATAGGCAGAATAAATCTCTAAGAGCTCATTTCACATCATTACTAGTCATTCAGATATCTTTATTCTTTGAGAATATTTTTTACAATTTATAGCCAGATGGTGATAAGATTTCATTAAAAGGAAGATAGAATTAATATAAATAAATAAATTAAGCAATAAATTTAAATAAAATTGGGTTTTGGAGAATTGAATAATATCTTCAACTCAATACAAAAATTTGGTATACATTACATTTGGTTAATAAAAATCCTGAAACTTTCCTTTCCCTTATAAATTGCAAAGGAGAGATAATTTTAATCGTATAAAATATTCAGAAACTCAAGCATCGATAATGGTCTGGAACTGAATTAACTCAAAATGAAGTCATGGCTTGATTCTCAAGAACTTGATGATAATTCAAAATTCAGAGAGAAAATGCAGAAAAACTTATGCTAATAGTAGTTTGCTTCTGCATTAAGATGAATTTGAAATAATATTTATACAATCTTCTAATTCTATCTTCCCTAATAATATTTTTATGAATGTATAATACCTTCAGGTGCGTAGGCTCTGGTTAAACCTTTGAGATTATATATTTATAAATCATGATCAGTGTTTTCAGAATCTAATTTAATAGAAGTTCCCATGTCTCCGACCTTCACTAACTAGTCCTTAAAAATTAAGAGATTGTGTGGCTTCATATCGCCATAGTAAATGTTTCGTTTGTGAAGGTATGCAAGGATTTAGACAGCTTGGAAAAAATAGTAGGCTAATTTTTCTGCAGAGAAATATTCAACATACTTTCGGGATTCTTCTTCTGAACCCCAAATCCTTATTATATCTTTAAGTGAGAACCTTGCTTTCTCTACGACGACTATATACTATTGTATTACTTTATTGAGCTAATCTTAAACAATTAATTCCTCCTTTACATTGCAAACGTACTTGTCTGATTAAACTAATTTCAAGATATGGCTCTCGTTTATCATATTTTAGATTGCCAATTAAAGATCAGCTTGAGATTCCTCATCATGAATTGAAGCAACAAATTTCTATGAGGCAAGCGATTTCTTAACTACAACCTCTTCTTTATAGCATATGATTCATTTGATATAAAATATAAATTAAAATTTAGTAAAATTGTTTATATTACTATTGATTAAAAAAATTAATTAAACATACATCATTTACAGTTAGTCTTTTTTAATAATAGCAAAATTGGTATCAATAGAAGGCTCTATTCAAAGCGAGATAAAAAGATCTGATCAATTTTGGCTGAATCTTTAATTTCAGGTGTTAACTTTTCTAGTATTTCTTAAAAAGCTATGAAGACCCCAAAATCTTTCCAAATAACGACGTTAAAACTGCTAAAAATTTAATAGCGACTAGGAAATATTGAGAGAAAAAAGTAAACTACGACTAGAAATAATAATATTGTACAACATTGAATTTAAATATCAAACGTCTTTTAATTAATTTGAATAATATTAAGAATACCTATTAAATAAATATCATTGGCTGCCTGATCTCTAAAGTTCCTAGCTTTAAGAATAATTAACGAACTAAATTTAATCTTTACTGCAAAGTCTCCAATAGTCAAAAAAGTGGCAGTTTGCTTAATTAATTCTGTGACAGCAATATTTAATTTAAAATCTTATATCAATGCTTAGTTATACGAATGAATGTTTTAATTAGTAATTTGATTATAGGTCTACAAATATTTTATAGAGGAATTCAAATTGCGAGAAATAAAACAGAAGAAGGCTAGGGTTTTACAATTACTAGCAGAATTACAAATTAATAATTAAGGAATTAAGGGCCCTGCCATAAATAAGATAAGTCGTGACGTCAATAATATTGCTACAACGCACTTATCTGACGCAAACTAACCTACTTGCCGAATAGGGATATTAAACACGTGTCACCCCCGCCTCCTCACACTCTGAGCAGAAGCCCCCCCGTCTTCTGCATACCAAACATAAAAACCTTAAAGGAGAAAAAAAATCCGGAAGCTTCGGACCGAGAGTAAGTCTTTGAGCTGCTTATATTTTTCCTAGAAATACAGATTAAAATTTTATAGATTTTGAGAAAAAAATTATTAAATAACTGAATGAAGGATCTAAAATCTAAATGAAGCTACACTTCAATTTCTAATTTATTTATTACTAATTTATATCAGCATGACTTATTTGGTATACAACAGCTTCTCCTCCTTGAGCCAATTTCTTAAAGGATATTACAACAGAATATTTCTAAGAGTACTTTTGCATAAATAATGCGATGTCTTCTTCGTCTTCATCACGAGAGAAATATTTCCTTTTTCTTTCTACTATTGGAACAATATCTTAAGCCCATATAACTTTTTGATTTTACATAATTCTCTCCATCATTATACTTTCCCCATCTTTAGAGAGGCCTTCACTGTATTAGTCAAAGTCGATTTGAAAATCTGTTAAAATTTATTCAATCGTTAAGGATTTTCCATCATTAAAGTAAGAGTATCAATAGAATTTTAATAGATAATTTTTCATATTAATCATATTTTTATTGATAATATATTCTTAAAATTGTAAACCTAAGAATTAAAAAGATAATAGTTGAAGAGAGTTGAAATACAAAGCAAAAAGAAAATACAAGAGCTAGAGATCAGAGCTGAAGAGATATTTATTTATCTTATAATTAAACTATTTAATTTTTTAGGCTGTTATTTTCATTAAAAATCCGCGTATTTCAGTGCAAGTATCCTTAGCTAGTCAATCTTTATTTATCTAAAGCAATAGTAAAAGTAGGGTCTCTGTCTGCCTTAGCTCCTCACTTGAGGAACTCTTTATACTTCTTTATAAATATTTATTTCGTATTACCTTTTACACTTTTGACAATTTGATCTTTGTTTAGCTCATTAAAGATGTCTGATAATTAACGTACTCTCTTGGAAGCTAACTTTAAGTCTGGAAAGTTCTTCTCTCGCTCGATGAAGAAAAGCAGACAGCGATCAACTTTCATTATTGCTTTGGATAAGCAATTGACTGCTTTAGCAAAGGATGCTTGCCCTGAAATATGCGGATACTAAATTAAAATAGCAGCCATTAAAATTTTAAAATCTTAAATACGCGAAATGACTATATATTTCTTCAGCTCCGATCCATAATTCTTATTTATTATTGCTTTATTTCTCCTCTGCTTTGACTATTGTCCTTTTAATTCTTTTTTATAATATAAATCATACTTTCTCTTCCATTTAATTGCAAAATTATCTTAAATTTTGTAAGTTTTTGATAGAGTAAATGCAGAATCTATTTCGCAGATAATAGTTTTAAGCACAAAAAATGATACGAAAAGAGAAATGATCTGATAATTAATTAATTGAATTAGAATAAAAAAAACTATTCAAAGAGGTAAGCTTCTACTGAAACTGATTATCAATATTTGAACGAGACCATAAATATCCCAAACACTATTTTTACTCAAAATGAAAAATAATGAAACAAAAAATTATAAAAAATAAAATGTAGCTACTATTTAAGTGGTTCAAACAAAATTTCTAAATTCGGTTGGTTAAGGCTTCAAAATTATACTTAAAGCGGAGGATAACATAAAGTTATAAAGAAAGGAAATCAATAAGCAAGCTTAGACTACTTCCTAAAAATTAATGTCTAAAAATATTGCATGATCATCTAATGCAATACGTCTTATAATGCTTTATTTAATGATAACGAATGAAGTAAGTTATATTGAGTGATATTAAAAAACTTATACTTTCTGTCTTTAATTATAGGATGAATAAGATTAGGTGATTACTGGTTCAAAAATACAAATTCTTAACAAAACTTAATTTTTAGCTATAATTTAATCAATCAAGTCAAATAATTAAAATAAAAACTTCGTGTGGGAACAAAAGAACACTACTTTCAAATTACAATCATACTCAGAGATGCTTTCCAAATCCTAATAATGAGAGTCTTAAAATCTAATTCGCTAAAAATGATCCCATTTCCTTTAGGGGAGGCATTAAAGAATGAAGCACACTTTAAAACCAATAGGTATAGAGGATAAGAAATCCTAAGGTCACTATGCAATCAGATAATAACATATCCCAATAACAAATTCCTTCCTAATGCAGGTAAATATACGCGCAATTCTACGATAACAATATTTTTTCAAAATACGTTGCTTGCAAATAATTCAGCCTTGTAATATAAGTTCTTGTAATATTAGTTTTATTGTATTTCTGTCTCTTTTTTAACTGAAATAAGCTAATCTTATTCATCAAACAATGCATAAATTATGGGTTCAAGATGAATTTATCCATAATTGCTCAAGATGTCTTCAAGAGTTTATTTTTATATGAAAGTAGATGTCTCTGTAGATTCCTCGTGAATAACAAACTCAGTGGAATACGCGCTTTTAGCTTAAAGATTTATCTACCCATCATTCTATTGGATTGTAGCTTCACACTCAGTTATCTCTGATCCAACTTTAATAAATTTTAGTCAAATTCTTTAAACTTTTAGTTAAGGGGATTAAAACACTTGATTGACTTACCCTTTTCTAGAGCAAGCATTCTCGCAAGATTGAAAGGTAATTAATCTTGTCTTTCCATAAGTTAGATATAAGATATATAATTTAATAATAGCTTAAAAATAAAATTTTATTCTTGCTAAGTCGAACTTTTAAAAAAATAATAAGATGGTCTCGTAAGACTTTATTTTCTTGTTAATCTTTGAATGTCTTAATGAAATTACCACAGAAGATAAAAGGAGTTCTCTTAGTTTGTATAAAATATAGAGGAAGAAAGAAATTAGCTTTTAAATTTTTAAGATATTTCCACTAGCTACTTATAAATATAAAATATAATTTTGACACTGATATATCTTTTGTGGTGCTATCACAGACTAGTAATTAAAAAATGTCATAATTCTTCTTGAATTAATAATATCAAGGATTAAAATTCAAAGAAAACCTAAACTTTAAACAGTAAAAATATTTTAAATATTTTATAGCAAGCTAGTAGAGTAAATTTCTTTAAGCCTAACATTTTGAGTTTAAATTGTTAGATTGCTCTAAAAAGACTAATAATTTTGGTAGAATAAATTCATAAAAAGTAATTAAGTAAATTTCAAAAATATTTTATTGCTAAAAAAAGAAGAGAAAGACTTTAAAAAATATTTATTGATACTAATATCAAAAGTGATATAGAAGTTTTCAATATCAGTTGAAAATGAGGAAATCATTACCAAAGCATTAAATAATTAATTCAGGATATAAATAAAAATAAATATTTGTCACAAAAAAATAATTTTAATTAAGGAAATTGTAAATTTATTAGCTTGCTCGATATATAAATAGTAATTTAAGCCTATAATAAAACATAAAGTTTATTTGAGAAATGAAATTCGAAATAACTTCGATATATATTCGAATAATTAAGACTATGAGAGTTTCATTTAATCAAAAATATAATATAACTGATGAATTAGAATTATTTTTCAAATATATTTATTGATAGATAACTCAAAAAAATAAGATTTAGAAATCGCGATATCGACAAAAAAAGAATTATATTACATTATAATAAAAATAAGTGAAACTAAAGAGAAAGAAGTTGTAACTTTAAAGACTTTTTTCTTTCTTCTTTAAAAATATTTTTATATCTAAGCTACTTAATTCAAAATAAGAGGGGTTTTATTTCATCTAGGGATCTCAGAATAAGTTTCTTCAAATTAAAAAATACTTAAATGACCCAAAACCTTTTTCTTCCGGTAATATTTTTATTTTTGTTTGAAGCTTTTTTATTTCTGCTTTATATTTTTAGTTAATGATCTTATTTAAAAATTAAAAATATATTATAATTTAAAAATACCTTTATTTAAAAAATTAAATCAAGATTTTAGAATTTTTATAGAGTCATTGATAATAACCAGAAGTTATAAAAGTTTTGGTAATTAAAATATTCGTTCCTCCTTAATAGCTTATTTCCAATTTTAAAGTCAAACTCATTTAAAGGAGCATTTGAAAGCTTGATCATAATAAAAACATTATCCATTTGTCTTCATTCAATTTTTATGAAGATAAATTTTTACTGCCGTCTAAATCTATAAATTTTATAATAATTCATCCTCCATTTAAAACAATTCAACATAAAATAAAATTAGGATAAAAGAGAGAAAATTTATTTTTAACTGTGTAAATTATTCAAGTGAATTTTTTTTAAGATATACAGGTTATAGAATCTTTTAATAAACAAGAATATATCAATAAATTAAATACTATTAAATTAGTAGGAAGCGATTATAAAATTCTTAGGAAATGAGATAGTATTTGATTTCACTTCCCGATATTGCCTATTTAACGTAAATTGAATATAATCATAAGTTTTAATAAATGAAATGAAGATTATTGATCACTTATCCTCTCATTCTTTTAATGCTATAGGTATAAGCTTGATTTATCGAAATTATATTTTTAATTAACTTCTGATATTATTCATTACAAAATCTTTATCAGAATTTCCCTTGTAGCTCTTCAGTCTCCATGCAGTTGAGAATAATGTTGATTCGGAGTGATTTAGGGCTCATTGAATAGCACTTTGAAAACCAAGAGGATTTTATCTTGTGCGATGACCCACAATCTACTCTTCTCATGGAGTTAACTGGTTTTAAATATGATAATTGTTCATGAATTAAACATCCTGATTAGGCTGCCCTCAGAAACTAAGGATAAGCAAAGTCGACAGGATCATTGTTTCTCACAAAAAGCCACGCTATCGATTGATACCCATATTGTTAAGGTTTGAAAATAAAATATAAATAAATAAACTCTATATTTTACTTATAAAATAGCATATATGTTAAGTACTATAATCTCAAGATTGCTGATATTAGATTAGCTAAGTAAATTAAAACTACAAATATTTTTAGCCGTATTATTGGGGAAATATTTTTAGAGAAAGAGCTAATAATATCTGAGAACAGTATTTTTTTTTTTTTTAAATTAAAATAAGTTAGAAAGGTATAAATAATGTTTAATAAAAAAATTATCCCTCGTGGGATTCAATAAGTAGAAGCCAATAATAAATTAAATTCAAAGGAGTAAATCATAGATTGTAGCGAAATCTAGTAGAGAAATGTGGATGACTGTTCGAATCCCTCAAGGGAAAATGATATGAAATTTCATGAGTAATTTATAATCATAATTTAATGTATAAATTTTTCAAAATTTTTTTCAAAAATCTCACTCGATATTTTAGGGTTTTAAAATTCAAAACCCAAAACCCCATAAATGATAAAAAAGTAAAAATAAGTTTGTAAAATTTAAATTTCTTTTTTAAATACTTAAAAATCATGCAAAATTTTTTAAAACCCAAAACCCGGGGCAATCAAAACCCTTCTGGGAAAGGTGCCCTTTAAATTTGGGTCTCATTTTCTCTAAATTTTTTTAAAAACCCTTTAAAAAGTGCTTCCTCTATCTCAGATAACGGAGTGTTAGGTTTCATAGGTTTTGTTATTATTTCTCTAACTTTTTCAAAGGTTCTGATCCCTTTGTCTATCTTACAATTCTTTTTTGGGGAAAATTATATTGCATAAACTTCACTTTCACACTATTAGTTTTCCTCTGGTTTAAATATCCATTCAAGTATGATTGCAACTATGGGAACCAAAATTTTCCCACGGCACTAAACCCTTTTGACCCAAAATTTGGTCTCTAGGGAAAGTCCCTGCGTTCCTTGCAGGGAGGGCTTCCTCAATGTTTTCTTTTCCTTACAACTCTGTTGAAGTCTTTTACAGTTGCTCTGACTGGTTCAAAGTTTATAAATCTGTTTTTGGGCTTAAAGATCTTTTGTGCACGAACCCCAAACTCATGAAAACTCCATCACTCCTCTAACGAGGTCGGTGAGAAAAGCAGTAAGCTAGTATTTGTTGCCCCTTCGTGCTGAAAAATTCTCTTAGTGTGTTCTCCCATTTGGGAAAAGGCGAATGGCGTGAATATGATGGGATAAGAACACCAGCGAGATGGAAGATTTCAAGTTTTTGCCCCCTCGCTTCCCTCAACACTGTCAGTTCGTTCGCAAAATCAAAGCCTCTCTCTTCCTTCTTTAAAAAGGTTTTTGAAAGGGGGAAGATCTTTTAAGCATACTCTTCGGGTAGAGGGTTTGTCTCTTCGTTTCGCATAAAGAAGGGTGGAGGTAATTTTGAACACACTCCCCCCAAAAGTTACAACTCTCAAGCAGGGAGTTTTTTCTTTGAGCTAGCTGAAACTTTTACTGACACCATACCTTTTCCCGAATTCATGAACTCAATTTTCCCTCTTTTTCCCTCCTCTTGTTTCCTTTTTTTGAACCTTGGGGGGGGTACGTGCTTGCCTTTTAGCGGGCACCATCTTTAAAGTTTTCTTTATCCTAATTACAACTCAAGCCATGTCTTCTTTTTTTCCTTTGTGTTTTTGTTGGGGAAAGAGAGTGAGAGAATGTCTGCTCAAAAGGTTGACAAGGATAGCGACCGTCCACTTTCTAATGCTTCTATAGATCTTAGGTTTGTCTGGGGTGGATTCCCTTTGGGGATGTGCCGTTTGGGCCTGAGGATATTCAAACTGTGTTGACATTACTGGCTTTTTAAAAAAGGTTTCTTCCCCTTCATTGATCTTTGGAGCAGCAAAAGAGGAGCATCAGGGGGCGATAGTTCAAAACCCCCACCGCTTTCAACTTTGGGCTTAAAATTTTAAAGCACGGGAGATCTCTTGCTCGAGCTCAAGTTCGGAGAGCTCTCCCTTGCACTTTGTGACACAGCATCTTGTTTGGTTTCTGTTCCCAACCTTTGTTTAGCTTTTTTTGCTAAGGTTGTACTTGTCTTTTAGCTTTGGTTGGTTTTTCCAAACTTAAAATTTTAAATTTTTAAATTTTTTGAAAGCCCGCCACTTTTTATTTTGTATGCTGTTGCCTGGGGGCAGAGCAATCACGAAAAAAATCAGAGTGCAAAAGATGCTGTAAATTATTGGGTGTTTTCATCTTTCTTATTTATTATTAGATAGCTCCCTTTTTTATCTCTTTTTTTGCTTGATTTTCTACAATTAAGTTCAAAACGCAGTTAGTAGTGTCAAATTTCCCTTTGGGGGCTATGTTTGTAAAGTGACCGGGGCCCCGAAAGGGGGTTAAAAATAGCTGCTACTAATTCCCTTTCAACGCGATTGAACTGCTACTAATTAAGGGGCAGCAACTTTAGTATTGCTATTTAATTTTAAATTTTAAGTATAATTGATTTAAATTTTAAAGGAAACCACCAAAATATAAAAAAAGGGGCTCCTCTTCAAAAATTGAAAAATTTACCCATTTTTCTTAAATTTAATATTTAGGTTGGAAAATAGGGTCTCAAATATTAAAAATAAGACTTTAGCTTCGTTCGGGTCTAGGGTCAATAATAATAAATTTTTTTGATTTTCAAAAAGAACAACGAGTACTCGAGCAGGGTGGTGGAAAAAATTGAATGTTTTAAACTTAAGAGGGGAAGCGCAAGAGTTTAGCAACAGGTTTTCCCCAAGCAAGGAAAAACCTTACAGGTACCTCACTTGCAAGGGAAGAAACTCTCATATGGAGTAACAATAATCCTAATTGGTTTTTTCCTTCCCACAAAGTATGGAACAAAGATCTCGTTCCCCAAACCCAAATTTTTTGATGAGGGAAAAAAGCTTTAAAACAATTGATTTTCAACCCTGAAAGGAGATCCCAAAAATATCCTGAGATCTCAGTCACTAATAATATGTTTTGACGAAAGGTTTGGGTTTGGGGGATCCCGGAAAGGGTTTCTCTATTCCTTTTTAATAACCCAAAGGAAAAACTCTCCAAAAAAGTTTTCCAGAACGAAGGGGTTTTTTTTTGGGGTCCTTTCTACTGTACGTGCAGAGTACCTCAAAAAGACATTGAAGATAAAGGAAAAGATTTTAAGTAGAGGAGAACGAAAAAGAAGCAAGGAATAGTTTTCAGCGACGGGGGGAAAAATTTAAGCAGCTTAGAAGTTTTCCCCACTTCTCTAGTAAGTTTTAGAGTTTTAAATGTGTAGAGAAAACCCCGGGACTGGGGATCTACTTAATGAAAGGGGAGAGCAAAGGTATTCAGAGCACGGAAACAAATACAAACATCGAGGTGAGCAAACGGGCCAAAACTATACAAACTTAGGGACGAGAGAGCCCATAGATGCGGGAGCAGGTTTGGGAAAATGAGGAAACTTTGGTCCATTCGGGGCCCCAAAAGAAGAGAGAAAGGAACCTCTTAAGAATCCCTTCTTCCCAGATAAGCAAAAGGGGACTTAAGGCAGCAAAAGTTAAGCTTAAATACTTTTTCCCAAATATTCACTCTACCTTTTTTTCGCCCTAACTTTGTCTTTTCTTCTTCCACTCTCTTACAACTCTCACTATTAAATCCTCTGTATCGATAGCTTAAAAACATGATCAAGTGATAAAAGCAGCAGCTTCTTTTGTGTCCCTTAACTAATTCCAGTAAAACCCAAAGCCGTTGAACTTTGGCGAGTTTTGGAACATTAAAAACAGGGGTGATGTTCCCAAATCAGCGTATTTTCCTTCTTCCCTTCCTTTGTCTTGTGTACGCTGAAAGGGTTTTCAACGAGTAGAACGATCTACCGTCGGGTCTTCTCTCTGAGCTTCTTAAAAGGGAAAGCCTATCTGGGTCCGCTTGATAGAGCGGGGGTGGGAAAGGGCATAAGTTTAAGCCTAAACTTCCCAACCGAAATTTAAAGCAAATTGTAGTTATATTTACTGTTCTAAATCGTAAACTTCTATTTTTCGTGCCTTTTTGTAACCCAAATCTTCTTCAAAGAAGGTTTTGTGTTTAACACAGCTTCGGGCAGAAATACAAAATTCACCTAACCCCCTCCCCACCTGAGCAGTGTAAATTTTATTTCAGATTATTATAATAAAAAGGTTTAAATGAAGGGCTTAACGCCTTTCCCCTCGGGTTTAACATTTTGTTTCGTTAAAAGGGAAATTTCCCAAAGGGTAGATGTTTGCTACGTCTAGGGGGGAGATCTTGAGATAAAGGAAAAAATTTTATGGAAGATCTTCCCCGCGCACTCCAAAATGAAGTGCGCTTTTGTGGCGAAAGTTTGAGGATCAATCAAAAAATTGATGTGCACAAACTTTTTAAAATTTGAAGTGCGATGAGGGACAGCTGCAACCTCCCCAAAATTTTCTGCCCAAAACAACTTTCAAATTTTGGGGAGTATAGTGGCGCTGGGACTCTCAACATTTTTGCGATGAGTTGATGTTGAGAACTGGCATTTTTAAATACTTGGGGTAAAAAATGAAACCCCATTTCCTTCCTTTGGGGTCAAAAAAATGAAACTAGATATGATGGTGTAAAAATTTTTTAGTAAATTTTGGCGTTTATGCATGATTATAAGTAAAATTTAAAAAAGAAATTAATTATACACCCCTTTTTTCACTTTTTTTATATATATGGGGTTTTTAGGTTTCATGCATAGTTCATTAAAAAATTTTTAAATTTTTTTTTAAAAATTACCAATAAAATAAAATTTTAACCTATTTTTTAAATATAAGGATTTTTTAAAAAACTTCCTTTTAATTTTAAATAATAAAATAATTCTTTCCTTTTAAATTTCATTAAAGCCCATTTGCCCAAAAAAGATTTATGAATAATTTGCATCTTCTACATTAAAGTCCAGCTAACTCCTCCGGGAGAGCAGATAGAGGGAGAATTCATAATCCTATTATTTTTTTAATTCACATATTGAATGAGCCCTAGTTTGCTTAAAAATATCACTTTTATACAGTCGGAGTATGAAGAGCTAAAAAAGGAATCTCAGCATAAAAATTTTAACAAATAGTGCTGATAATTAACTTTTAAAAAATTTCGCTAAATCTATAATATTTTGTGTTTTTATAATAAAATAAAATAGAGTTAAAGATAGAATAAAATTTAAATAAAAAAAAAGTTATATAAAGCGAATAAAATCGCCTAGAGGAATAGATACTGAAAATCATTAAACTTTGCAAATAATTATTTTTTTAGAGATTCAAGAGGAAAAGAGAGTCGATATTAAGTATATCCAGTTGTTTTATTTGCTGAAGTTAAAAAAATTATATCGATTTATAAAATTACTTATTTTGGGATTTAAAGTTTAAGATTATATTTAAAAAGGTTTAATATTTAATTCTAATATCGCATCATTAAAATCTTTAATTAAACAAATCATTTGAATATCACTTAATATAGATGATTATATAGACATTATTGAAAGAAAAAAATTTCAAAAACTGTTTAATATATTTTATTGGATTCACTTAATTAATTGCAAAGTGTAGAGTGTAGGTTGATCTAAATATTTAGTATTATAAATCGGAAATCATTAAACTTTTAAATAAATAATCTTAGTTACCTCCGATTACAAAGCCATCTTAGTATTGTGCTTCTCCAAAAACCTCGAACCGGAAGTCCAAAATATATGCGATTTTATTTTCAGATTATCCTTAAAGATTAATTTTTCCATTTAAAAAACAAAATACAGAAGAGAAGCTTGGAATACTTGTCTCCTAGAGAGATTCAAATTCCCTATAAATGCTCTTAAATAATTTATTTATTTATATATTTTTTTTTCCTCTCAATTTAAAATATTAAAATTAAACAGAGATAAAAACTTTGAGCAGAGACAATAATTTTAAATTTTTTTGTTGTTGTGAATTTGTTTTTAATGAAAATTCCTTTTTTTTGAATATGCTCTTTGTTAGTGAATTAGCAGTGCCAGATACGGCTATATCTATAAAAGTCAAAGAATTCAATCTCAATAGAAATTCCCAAATTTATTAAGAATTGTTAAATTAGATATTTAATTTTATGAAAGTTTTTGAAATCTTTAAACTATGATTAAGAAGAAATAAAAAGCCAAAAACCGTAAGATTAGACGGAAGAAACTTCCTCTTCATCCCTGAAACATTAAAATGAACTATCACCTATCTTTAAAAGGTATAGACATGATAATTTATAAAATGTGTGAATATTTTGCTACACTTTTTCATAATTTTATTTTATTATATCTTTCTTTAGGCTCTGATGAAACGTTTAGGTCATATTAGTTTACAATTCACTACGGTGTCTTTATTAAAGGAATGGAAATGAGCAACAGCAAAGAAAGATCCATAAAAGTAAAGAGTATTCGGACACAAGAGGTACTCCACTATCTACAGCTGAAAAATAATAATTATAAAATAAGTTTTATATAAACAAAATTGATGATATCAAAGAAAAAGATTGTGAATTGGACTACTTTCTTGATATAAGTTCTCACTTAAAAAAGCTCTTTACAATGAATATAGTAGAGAATTTAAAATAAAGTTGTCAATCTTTGTGTCTTTGTGAATTCTTAAATAAACATTTGAAACATATAAGTAGTTAAATTGAATACGATAAGAATTTCATTGAATCGTAATGAATGTAAGTTTTGAAATTGCTAATTTATCCTTTAGCTTTATCTAAAATGAGTGTTTTTGTTAGCCTTTTTTTCTCCTTTAATTTATTAAAATCTTAAGTGAAGTAAATATGCTTAAGTAAGCAAACATAAGGGTGCCATTATAATTTTATATTAATTTCCATAACCGCAATATATTAAAATAGAATCCCTTGAATTTTACAGCTACAGAATCTCTTAATTGTAAATTAAAATGGGAAGAAATTTTATATAAAAGAAAATTTAAATTAGTGATTAGTTGCAAAGTTGATGCCAATATCTACGATAAAACCATAAGATATATTTTAACATATCGATTTCTTATTTGTATGAGGTTCAAGCTTACATTTAGGAAGAGATCTTCCGTTATCTAAAGTCGATAATTTTTTATCTTATTATGGAATTAATAATTAAATAATTCTAATCAATTCAGATATATTTTCAAAGTTTTTTTTACTTCATTTTTAGACTCCTTGATTTGCGATTATCTTTTAAATTATCTACAATTGGGAAAATAAGAATTTTTTTTTAATTTGCTCTGACGAAGAATATGTATGAAACCATATCTTTAGTAATGAAAACTAAATTTTATTTTAAAAAAATGGCGATTAACTTCCTTAAATTTTAATTAGAGTTATGTTAACAAAGTAGCAAGTTAGATATTCTAGAAAATGATAAAAAGAATCATTCGAGCAGTCTAATTTGCTGCTGCTTTATAAAAGGAAATTACATTTTTTTCGAACTTGCCTCGATAATAAAACTAACTCAAATTAGCACCAATTGACAAAGCATGAATGGATTCATTCATTTTCCTGAAATTGTTAATTACCTTATTCTCTATCTCTCTCTCTTTATTTATTTTATGAATTGAAGAAGTAATTTATAGCGGAGCGAAGAATCTTGGTGATAAAATTTTACAAGGTGTCAACAAGCAGGCCTCATTAAAGAGTTTGGGGGACATAAGTTAACCTCCTCCCCTTCCAAGTTATAATTTTTAATTAAAATAGGCTAAAATGCCAAAAAAATAAAAAAATTAAGATTGGAATTGTTGGACATGATCAAAAAATAGATTTTTAAATTAGTTTTTAATAGTTTTAAATTTACTTTATTCTCATTAAAATAGGCTTTTTAGCAATTTTAGTCGCGAAGTAAAACATGTTAGTTGTATTATAGAGTAATGGGAAAGTCCCTAATTATTTATATATTTATAAGGCAGAAATGAAAGGGATGCTCTGCTAATAGATAATTCAGCAGCTTTATCTTAATTCTATTCTTTCTTTCATTCACATAAAGCTGATAAATTTAAACTCATCTACACTCATTCAGTAAATTATGCCTTCTTATTTTATATTTATTTAAGACCTAAAAATTTAAAGACTCCCCATGAAATTATTCTAAAGTAAATGTGATTTACTTAGAGAGTTATTGTTTGATAATGATAAAGTCATAAAAGAATTTTATTTAACTGATTAAGCTTAGATTTTGATTATTATATATTTTTGATAAAACAAATTCTTAACAAATTCATTTTTGACAGAGACCAAATTCTTAAAAAGTGCAAAATGACACTAGAAGAGTAATTACACAAAAATATCTCGCTTTTTCAGCGAATTTTGGACTAGAATACTTTTTTAAAACTAGAATTTTATTAAGCATGGGTGAGGTTAAACCTACGTCCCCCCCAAAGGGTTTAAATTGGATATAACTGATCTTTATTTGTATTCAAAATTTAATAATCATAAATAATTATTGTAATAAACTATTTTATAGAAATTAAACTAAATAATATTTAACTTAAAAGTATGCTAAATATTTTAAAAGAAAGAGAAATAAAATTCATAATCATTTTGATTTTTAAAAAAATAGAAATTAGATTGATTAAATAGCTCTGTTTCAAATTTTATAATCAACTAATTTATAAATGCTAACGAGAAGGCAATTTAAAAAAGAAGAATTTCAGAGCTTACAACTGATCGAATTTGTAAAAGCTAATAGCTCTAAAATGTCTAATTTTCATTGAGTTAAGTCTTTTTGATTTATCTTTGATATGAATAGAATCATTCAGAAAACAAATCTAAAACTTAAACACCTTAATTCAATCTAAGAAGGGGGAAATCGTTTCATAACTTATTTCAAATAATATCAACAGATAGTTTTAAACCAGGTAACTTGATAAACTACATTTATTTATTTTTAGCTTCCCTGTTTGGTTTAAACTAACTTTTTTCTTAAGGAAAATAATTTTAAGACACTTACTTAAAAAAGAAAATGAAATGTTAAAAGGATAAAACTTAATATTAAAACTACAAGCTGAATCTCAAAATTCTCTCTCAAGATTCATTAAGAAAATTTTATTCGACTTATTATAAAATATAATCTTATTTGATTGCAAAAGCGCATAATTCCTATTAAAATATAAACAAATTTAGTTAAATCACTTTTATAAAAATTATTGATAGAGTTGTATTTATTCAATAGAGATTAATCATTCATTTGTATTTAATATTATAATTTAAATTCATCATAAATTGATCTGTTTAAAATCCTGATTAAATTTGATAATTATGCTCTTTTTTTAAAAATAATATTTACTTATAGAATTCTCGAAATTCTTTCGATGCATTAAATACTCTTATTTATTAGATCAATATCTCTTTTAGTTGTTTCTGATTCAAATACAATCTCTTCCTTGAATTCTTCAACTTATATCTCGTTTGTGCCTCTCTCGAGTTTTATAGAGAAGCAAAATTTATAGAATAGTATTAGAGCTTCAATAGAGTTAAAAATGTAAATGAATTATGTCAACTAGTGCCTATTAACTTTCTCTACTGTCGTAAAAATTGACTAAAAATTACATTATAGGTCAAATACGATACGATGATCTCGTAAATACACAATAAATTATAAGAGATTTAAATATACTTTTTAGATGATATTAAATTAGAGAAAATTATCATTTTTCTTTTTAAATGAAAATTGGTATTAACTCTCTATTAAAAGTCTAACATTTCTGATATCTCAAGAAATAAATTTTTTATTTATAATTGTGTAAGATAAGACATATGCATGATGATTTTAGGAATATTTATGAGCAAGGAGTGAGAAAACCCCTAAAAAATGAAAGTTATTCTAATAAAAAGGATATGAGACAAGTCTAAAACTTTAAAATTCTTCAAAATAAAGGGTTGACTACATGAGATCTGTTATAAAATCTAAGTCTAGTTCATTAGATATTGTCAGTTAGGTAATCCTAATAATTGTGTGCGTATTTTAATATTTTTATATTAAGATAATCAAATCCTATCTTTCCGATAAACAAAGGATTGAATCTTACTCTACTACCTCTTTACTTCATTATTCTCAACTACTCATTTTCCTGCATAGCTTTCATAACTTCTATGACTTCTTTCTTTTACCATTTCTACAAAAGTACTAGCTCTAAAATTGTCGTTATATGTTCTTTGGAAAAGATAGGGCACCCGAATTGAGATGGTAAGCTAGACTCAATCTACTTTTTCATGCCAAAATAGCTTAATAAGTGCATCATCTTCATGTAATTGTGGAAGCTTGATTTTCCAAATTTTTACACAAATCTTAGGCCTTGCCTTTTGTTCTGAAGCATTCAAACCAATTATCTTTAAAAAATATTTGCTAAATTTAGTCTTATTGTTTATTTCTGGATTATTGAATAAAATTTAGCATATTCAAATTTATAAATTGTTATCAATTTCGAGAAAATATAAATTTAAATAATTTTTCATTGTTGAACCAATTTATGGAATTTAACTCGACTAAATTTAAATTATTTTTTTTAATTATTTATAAAATGAGCCTAATAACTCGCTTAGAAGATCTATCTTCTTTTTTAAATCAATTTTTAGAGTAGAAAGCGGGAGCACGTATCCGACACCTCTAAAAATCATTAAATCTTGACTAAGCCAGGCCTATTTTTGGATGAATCGAACATAAAATGGGTTTCTCGGTAAAATTCACAAGCCTTTATAGTCAAATTATGAGTTTTTAGCGTTAAAATTTGTGAAGGTAAAGCAAAAAATTTAATTTGTAAAATTTAGATTTTTATGTAAAAATGATCAAAATCATATAAAATTCAAACGCTTAAGGAAAGTGTCCTTTATTTCCCTATTTCTCAATAAATAGTTAAGAGTCTTTTTTTTGTTGACAATTTTCTCTTTCCTTTGTTGAGATTAAAAATAATTGGCGAGATAATCTTTGAGTATTGACCTGATTAAACTTTATAAATGAAATATTAATGGAATATCAGACTCTTTGTTTGAAATTTTTATGATTTTGATCATTTTTACATAAAAATCTAAATTTTACAAATTAAATTTTTTGCTTTACCTTCACAAATTTTAACGCTAAAAACTCATAATTTGACTATAAAGGCTTGTGAATTTTACCGAGAAACCCATTTTATGTTCGATTCATCCAAAAATAGGCCTGGCTTAGTCAAGATTTAATGATTTTTAGAGGTGTCGAGATACGAGCTCCCGTCGAGTAGAAAATTTAATTAAAATCAGTGATTGGTTATAATAATAAATGGAGAGTTGTAATTTCGTGTCAGTTAAAATCTTAGATTCACCCCTGATCTGCAGCTTGTTCGATAACTTGTCAAAATTTAATTCGAGTTTATACTTTAATATTACCGTTCAGCCTCGATTTTTCAAATACTTTTGAGTTTGCTTCTGTAAGGCCTGGACTAACGAGGACGAAGCACTTGCCATCTGGGTTAAGACTTGGTACTGTAAGCGCTCCTTGTCGGCCGAGTATTGCAAGAAAAATGTCAAAAAAAGGTAATTTTACTTTATTAAATCCCACAATTATAGGGAAATTTATGGATCTAATAATGCCAATTATTGCTGGGTTTGAAAGCACTTCTCGAAAGTTCAGTAAAAAGACGAAAACAGTGGCTACTTACTGGACAAGCTGGCTTTCTAGCCAGTAGTGAAAAATCGGGGCTGAACGGATAATATCAGCGAGATATGATGTGTACCTTGTCTTGATTTTGAAATTCGTGCCTATCTTCAACTTATGTAGCTTACAACTCTGAACTGAGCCCCACACAATAGTTGAATGGAGAAAAAGCTCTTCGAATTTTAAACTGATTCAAATGGTGTAAAATTATTTGAGTTTTAACATATTTTCAACTGGAACTGACCTAATCCATTTCAGTTTAAAATATAAATATAATCTATTTTATTAAATTCTCGGCTAAAATTTATTCTTAGTAAAGGAATTGGCAGATAAGATTATTTAAATTTGATATTATCAACATATTTCTTAGAAATAATTTATCAATTTATTTTTTATAATTTTTGGCATATATTGCATTTTTATTTGTCTAAATATCAATTCCAGCTTATCTTACTTGTAGGAAATGCTCTAGCTAAAAATTCTCCTTTTATAAACTAAATAACTATAAATGTAACTACCCGGTTTCATAAAATAAGGAAAGGGTACTTGGATCTGATTCTCCTTTAAAATCCTTATATTTGTTGAAATAAAAATTCTAAAACATAAAGCCTGAAATTAAAAAAAGAAAAAAGAAATTTGGCTAAAATCAATAGATTTGCTGGATTGGCACCTTATTTGAGAAATTTGTTGTATGATGACTTGGAAATCAATAATCTGACAATCATTTCAATTATAATACTCTTAAATTTATATTTTAAATATTTGTTAAGCCATTTGTAACTTTTAATTAATCCAGCATCTATAAACTATTATATAATGAGAATTAATTTCAAAAATGTAAAGATGTTTAATTTATTCGTTAGTTGTGATAATTATATACTACCTAAAATAAATAAATGACAATCAGAGATTAAAGTATTAGAGTGTAACCGAATGTGGTTCAAAATTAAAAATCCGACTCTCAGACCACTGGTCAGATAGACAGGCTTAGACATTCATTTGATCAGATTTATATTCATCACCATTAACAGTATTTCCATCATCGAAAGACTTATTATTTCTAATGCCATTCCATATCCGCAGGTGTCTTGCGCTCTGTGGCCTGCCCCCGTCCCCAGCGAGTAGATGACTGTGTCCGGGGTGGTTCCCTTAGTAGAATCCCTTAATAAGGGTTAGAGCCCAGCTGGTGACCTCACCTACCCGTCTTCTGGCAGTCACAGTAGCTATCACACCTCTCTCACTGCCATTTCCATAACACTGCTTCACTCTCAGCTCCATGACGGCTATCACAGTAGAAACAGACGCACAGCCTGTGTCCACCAGCTGGGCTCTAACCCCTTATTAAGGGGTTCTACTAAGGGAACCACCCCGGACACAGTCATCTACTCGCTGGGGACGGGGGCAGGCCACAGAGCGCAAGACACCTGCGGATATGGAATGGCATTAGAAATAATAAGTCTTTCGATGATGGAAATACTGTTAATGGTGATGAATATAAATCTGATCAAATGAATGTCTAAGCCTGTCTATCTGACCAGTGGTCTGAGAATCGGATTTTTAATTTTGAACCACATTCGGTTACACACTAATACTTCAATCTCTGATTGTTATTTATTTATTTTAGGCGGTAGATAATTATCACAACTAACGAATAAATTAAACATCTTTACATTTTTGAAATTAATTCCCATTATATAATATTACTACCTATAATCAAAGCATAAGTTGAAGAACATTTATGCAGCTTGGACTTTGTTAAATTTATAAAAGTCCTTATCATCAGAGCTGTTTTCTGATTCAAAAATAGCATAATTCTCACATGCCAAACCATAATTTCTCTCGCGAATGTTTTATTCTATGATATTCTTTAATCTAATATTTTTTATAGATAGTGAGTTACTCAAAATCTCGTCCAATTCCATAATTCTATCATAAATTTCATGATTTTAGAAAAAAAATAATTTAAAAATTAATTTTTAAAGTTGAAATTTAATAAATATCTTATTAAAATTTCATACTATAAATAAGTCAAACTATCTGTTTTTCTTATTCTCCTTGCAGTTTTATTGATGGGCTTTTAAGTTTAAATTTTAAATTATCATTATTTTATTTTAATATCTTTTTCCTTAGGCCTAAATTACTTTTAAAAAATTCATATTATTCACACTGTAATAGAAAACTTTTTTTTAAAACGATTTATTTTAGAAAAACTTTAGATCTCTTAAGTAATAGCATTTATTCTTTAAACAATCAGCTTCTTATTATGAAACATCGCTGAGTTATGACATAAAATAGTAAACTTAATTATATATAAACCCATAAAGTATATAAAACCCCAATTACCCAAGGTGAGTGAATGAGTTAAGGTATGAGAAATGTGCAGATTTAATTACATGTGAAAATGATCAATAGAGTCGTTTGACCTGATCCCTCTATCCAAGCCAGATCTGAAAAATGGCGAGCTCCACTCTGATGGAACCATTGATCCCTATCTTATCTCATATGTTTACTCTGCTTTCTCGCTCTTCGCCATCGCCAATTGCTGTTTAGCTCTCACTTTCTATTTTCAGGTCCCGCAGTCAAAACCCCAAAACCCCATAATATGATAAGAAAGTGATAATAAGTTGTGTATAATTAATTTCTTTATTAATACTTATAATCATGCTAAATTTTAATCCTAAACAGGCAATCTAAAGTCTTCTAGGAAGGTGACCTTCACGTCTGTCTCATATTCTCTGAATTTTATACCTTTAAGTGCTTCCTCTATCTCAGATAAATGAGTGTTAGGTTTCATAGGTTCCCTTGTTTATTACTTTGTTTACTAATTTTTTAAAAAAGGTTCTGATACCTTGTCTATCTTACAATGTCTTGTTGCGAATTATATTGCATATCTTCACTTTCACACTAGTAGTATTCCTCTGGTTTCATATCGCATTCAAGTATGATTGCAATATAGACCAAATGTTCCCACTGCACTGACCGTTGAGCCAAGCCCTGTCTCTATGGGAAGTAGCCTGCATTTCCTTGCACCGATGCTTCCTCAATGTTTTCTTTCTTACAACTCTGTTGAAGTCTATGACAGTTGCTCTAAAGGGTTCAAGTTTAACATGATGTTCTCTTGTTTGAGATCTCTGTGCCCCGAATTTCCAACTCATGCAACTCCATCACTCCTCTAACGAGGTCAGTGAGAATAGCAGTAAGTAACTATTTTGTTGCGCTCGTGCTGAGAAATTCTCTTAGTTGATCTCCCATTTAGGAAGGCGAATGGCGATGTAATCATGATCGATAAGAAACCAGCAAGATGAAGAAGTACTAGGCTCAAGCTTTTGTCCCTCGCTTCTCTAAACCCACTGTCGGGTTCGTTCGCGAACTCAAGCCTCTCTCTTCCTTCTTTACAAGGTATTCGTAAGGGAAGATTTTGGTAAGCTACTCTTCTTGTATGATAGTGTCTCTTCGCTTCGCATCAGCAAGGTGGAGGTAATTTTGAACACACTCCTCCAAAGTTACAACTCTAAAGCATGGAGTCTTACTTTGAGCTAGCTGAAACTTTACTGACACCATACATAAGGTTGATTCATGAATCAATTTCTCTTCTTCTCCTCTTGCTTCCTCTTTAGTTGAACCTTGTCAAGGTATCGTGTTTGCCTCTTAGCGGGCACCATTTTTAAAGTTTCTTTATCCTCAATTACGAACTCAGCCATGTGCTTCTTCTCCATGTGTTTCTTGAGGAAAGCAGAGTGAGAGAATGTCTGCTCACAAGTTGAGCAAGGATAGCGACCGTCCACTTTCTAATGCTTCATATAGATCTTATAGTTGATTTATACGATTATTGAGGAGAATGAATAACTTAAATACAAGATGGCTGACTTACCTATTTCTGATCAGAAGGACCCCAAACTGCTGCATGTGGTAAAAGGCCTAGTAGTAGTAGTAGTAGTAGTAGTAGTGTAGTAGTAGTAGTAGTAGTAGTAGTAGTAGTAGTAGTAGTAGCCCTGTGCCACATCAAGCAGTTTGAGCCCCTTTCCTATTAATTAATAAAGCGATTTGATTGGCTGGAAGCTTAATAGTCTTAATTTAATTAATCACAGCCACTATGGCCGCGCCTCAGCCGAAGCACTCCAGTCCCCCGGGCCTCATGATGACCCCAGTGAAGTGCCAATCAGAGCTTGACTAGCCGACCACCCAAGTTGAGGGTGACCTCCACCAATGCCCACTCACCGATACAGCCTATAGACAACATGAGATCAAGTCAAGCTTACCTCCAAAGGACCAAGATATGCCGATCCGAAGCTTGAAAGCTAGCCAACCTCCGGGATATCGACGCTTCGCTGACCTCCCCACACTGGGGGCTCGGAGTAATCTGAAGCATTCTGCAGTGGCTAGTCCCAGACAACATTCAGAGCGACACCTGCTATAGGGCCTGCCCGAGGTTCACCCTATCGCAAGTCTCGGTTCAGCCATACGCCCCAGGCTCCTCCTAGATGGCGACTTGAACTACCCAGCGCTACATGTTATATCCAGGCCCTCCTATGCCCTCACTTCCAAGCTTGGCAAGGTCCCAGACCTCGTGGAGATCCTCAATATCACCCAGATAGTGGACTGTAGCCCGTGACTCTTGAGCAGGGCCTCATTGATCTCTCAGTATAAATAGTGGGGCTCATCGAGAGGCAGGCTGGGATGGTCGAGTCCTTGATAGCATCTGTGGTTCACTCTCAGGCATAGCTCTAGCCGCGTAACCTCCTCCTTCCGCACCTTTGCTGAGGATTAGCAGGATGATACTTGGGCCCCGATGCAGCACCCGATGGACTCGCTCTATTTGCTACACATCGTTGGGGCCTTCGTCGGCCCCGTGGACAACTCAGAAGGGCAGCCAGATGGAGGGAAGCAGTCGGCCGCAGGCAAGCAGCCTCGACAGCGGGTAAAAGGGTGGCCCGTTTTGGGGTAGCAACTCCCAGATGGCCGATCGAGAATTAAGACATGAGAGCAATGGACAACAAGGCCTTGGGAAGATTGTGATCGCTTAGATGACAGCAGTGAGATCGAAGAGGCACAAGCTAAAGAAGAGAGTATCAAGCACCCTCTGCTCAGGAACAAGGCCGGCCACCCGCAGGCATTCCAGATAGTGATCCTCGAGAAGTACGCGAAGGAGATTGAGGAGGCGAGGCAAATGCTCGGAGATTAGCCTCTGGTGGTCTTAGGGCTGAACTTCAATGGCAGCACCTTCACATTACGCAGCGCTATCGCCAGGCTCATGATCAAGGGTGCGCGTACCAATGTGCGCCTCGCGGCTGGCGAACATCCACCGTGTGATGGTCTTGGCAAACTCCTGCTGCCTCTCTTGGAGGTCCCGCGGCCGCTCGCCCTTGCGTATGTATGCGTAGCTGCCAACGCGGAAGTAAACCTCGTTCCGATGGAAGAGCTTGGCCAACGTGGCTGGGCAGCTCCTGGGTGCACCGAATCGCACCATGTAGTAGTCTATGCGCTATCTGATCATGTGGGCCGTCTCGAGTAAGTGCTTGGCATTGGTGATGAGCGCCTCGATCTCACTGGGGATCTTCCGCGCGCCTCTGCAGTTGGACCTCCTCGATTCATATACGAAGTCGTTGCGGCGCCACCTCTAGACGATCATCGCCACAGTGCTGGCCTTGATGCCGGTGATTTTGGCCACTTGGGTGTAGCTGAGTTGGATGCTATGGTCATGGCAGAGGGTCCCGTAGCGCAGCATGATGGCAAGCAACTGCTGGTCGGTGGTGTGCGTGGCCCTGATTCGCAGCTTCGGTGGACTCTACATCTTTTGCTGTGTGATAGGACTCGGACTGCCCATGCTAATCAGATAGGGTATGAGGTCTTGGTCCGGTATGTGACGTGCAGGTCCCGCGATGTAGTTGAAGTGATCGCGATCTTCGAGGAACTCGGCCAGCTTCCGCTTGCGTTTCGGCTGTCATCAGTGGCGTCCATTAGTACGAGTGATGTGCGCCTCACGATTAATTTATTAGTGGAAATGATTTACCCTTCAATGCGTCGATAAATCAACTATTAGGTTTGTCTGAGTGGACTTCCTTGATGTGCCGCTTGAGGCTCTGAGGATATTCGAACTGTCGTTGACATTACTCGCATTCAAAAAGTTTCTTCTCCTCATTGATCTCTGGGCAGCAACAAGGAGCATCAGGTGCGATAGTTTAAACGCCCACCGACTTCTCAACTCTTGGCTTGACAATTTAAGCACAGAGATCTCTTGCTCGAGTCAAGTTCAGAGAGCTCCCCCTTGCACTTAGTGCACACAGCATCTTGTTTGGTTGCTGTTCCGAAATTAGTTTAGCTTGTGTTTGCTAAGGTTGTCTTTTTTCTTAGCTAGGTTGGTTGCCTTTCTTAAATTCAAATTTTAAATTATGAAGAGCCCGCCACTTATTATTATGTATGCTGTTGCCTAGGTGCAGAGCACTAACGAGAACATCAGAGTGCAAAATATGCCGTCAGTTATTGATTTTCTTTATCTTTCTTATTTATTATTGATAGCTCCATATTTATCTCTTATTCTGCTTGATTTTGCTACGAATTAAGTTCAAAACGCAGTTAGAGTGTTTACAAATTCCGTTGGCAACCATGTTAGTAATGTCGACGTCACGAAAGGCTTAAAAATAGCTGCTCAATTTCATTGCAACGCGATTGAACTGCTAATTAAATTTGCAGCAACTTTAGTATTGCTATAATTAAGTTTTAAGCATATTATTAGTATTAATTTAATGGAGCCACCACATATAAAAAGGAGCCCCATCTTCACAACTTGCACCTGATTCGCTTAGTTCTCTAGCTCTATCTATTTCAGCTTGTAATCCTATAGGATCTCACTATTAAATAGTAAGACTTTAGCTTCGTTCGGATCTGATCAATATAATAACTTTGATTTTAAAATTTAGAACAACGAGTACTCGAGCAAGATGGTGGAGAACTTGAATTTTAAAGCGATTAAGAGTGGAAGCGCAAGAGTTGAGCAACAGGTTCCGAAGCAAGGAAGACCTCTACAGTACCTCATTTAGCAAGGTAAGAAGCTTTTCATATGAAGTAACAATAATCTTAGTGGTTTGTCCTTCCGACAATGTATGGAACAAAGATCTCTTCCTCAAAGCAATTCTTGCTGATTGAGAAGAAAGCTCTCAAAACAATCGATGTAAACATGATGGAGATCCCAAACTATCCTGAGATCTCAGTCACTATATGTATGACATGCGATGGGAGATCCGGAGGTTGCTCTGTTCCTTCCTAACAAGGAACAACTCTCAAACAAGTTGCCCGAACGAAGGTTCTTCTTTGGCGTCCTTGCTACTGTAAGTGCAGAGACCTCAAAGAGATATTGAAGATGCACACAGGAAGAGATTCTTTAAATAGAGAGAGAACGACCCAAAGAAGCAAGGAATAGTTATCAGCGACGAATGGTTTGAGCAGCTTCAGAAGTATCCCTACTTCTCTAGTAAGTTTTAGAGTTTAACTGTGTAGAGAAACCTGGGACTGGCATCACTTAATGAAAGGAGAGAGCAAAGTTTCAGAGCAGGAAGCAAAATACAAGCATCGAGTGAGCAAGCGTCTATCACTATACAAACTTAGGGACGACGAGATGCACATAGATGCGGGAGCAGGTTGAAGATGAGGAAGTAGGTCCATCTGGCCCAAACAGAAGAGAGAAAGGAACCTCTTAAGAATCCCTTCTTTCCCCGATAAGCAAAAGTGACTTAAATTCAGCATTAAGTTAAGCTTAAATGCTTTTCCTAAATATTCACTCTACCTTATCTCGCACATAACTTTGTCTTCTCTTCTTCCACTCTCTTACAAAATACTCACTATTAAATCCTCTGTATCGATAGCTTAATCATGCATCAAGTGATAGAGCAGCAGCTTCTTAAGTGTCCCTTAACTAAGTTTCCCGTAAAAATCAATGCCGTTGAACTCTGGCGAGTATGGAACATTAAAACAGGGGTGATGTTCAACTCAGCGTATGCCTTCTTCACTTCCTTTGTCTTGTGTACGCTGAGGTTGTCAACGGTAGAACGATCTCACCGTCTGTGATCTTCTCTCTGAGCTTCTTAAGGAACGCAACATACTGCCTCGCTTGATAGAGCGAGGATGAAGGACATAAGCTTCTAAGCCTGGGGTCTTCGCTGATTCCTGCAAGTAACGCACTTGTAGTTATATTTTCTTTCTATCGTAAACTTCTATGTTATCGTGCTTTTTGTACCAAAATCTTCTTCATGAAGGTGTTGTGTGTGAACACAGCTTTTGAGCACATACAAACTTCACGCTATCCCCCTCACACCTGCAGCTAGTCGTAAATATATTTCAGATTATTATAATAAAAAAGGCTTAGTGAAGTCAAAAACGCGCTTCACTCGATTCACCCGTTTTGTACGTTATGCCATTTCAACGGAAGATGTTGCTACAGTCTAAAGGAGAGATCTTGAGATAAGGAAACTATCTATGGAAGATTTCGCGCGCTACTCCAAAATGAAGTGCGCTTAGTGGCGAAAAGTTTGAGGATCAATCAAAAAAATTGATGTGCACATCTTGAAAATTAGAAGTGCGATGAGGAACAGCTACAACTCCTAACTTTCTCATCTGCAAAGCAACTTTTAAATGCGAGAGTATAGTGCGCCTGGCACTTTTCAAAAATTTTTACGATGGAGTTGATGTGAGAACTGGCATTACTTTTGATAAGGGTGACTACATCCATACCTTAGAGTCAAAATGAAACTGAGATAGAATGGTAGTATATTTTTGAGTAATTTCGGTTTGACTCGCATGATTATAATATTAATAAAGAAATTAATTATACAAAACTTATTTTCACTTTCTTATCATATTATGGGGTTTTGATTACAATTGAATTTATTTATTAATTTTAAATTTATGATTACTTATTTCTAAGAATAAATTAAAATTATAACTGATATTTTATTAGAAATAGAATTAAAAAATAATTAAGATAGGATAATAAAGTGTCAGTTGAAGCTTCTAAGATTTTCACAATTTTGAAGTCATTCAATTATGATTTCTAATAAATATTTTCCTTTCAACTCTTATTTAGGAATTCTCAATAAAGAGTTATAGGAGACGCAAGTTTTTAAACTAAAATTAAGAAGATTAATATTAGTATGCGAATCATTACTCGCTAAAAGATGCTATAGAAAAAAATATAAAAGAGACTCATTTTATTTTATATACACTATCTAATAGGCTGTAATTTATGAGAGAGTGCAAATATCTTTTCTTTCAAGTTCTGTTTAATATTTTAACCCATTTTCAATTTTTATTATAATCTTACTTTTAATCAAACTATTTAATACACATATAGAAACATAGGAAAGTTTACATTTAATCCCTATTTATTAAATATTTAGAATAAATGAATGATTAATAAAATAAATAAAATAGACTATAATTTTAATAAAATGAAATGAAAGTTGAAGGTGAATGAAGTTCACAACACACTGAAAGAATTTCTTATAAAGTCTCATTTTGCTTATATTTAATTTCTGAATTAAAAAAAATTAGATTAGATTAGATTAGCAGAATTAAGACCCCGCTAGGGTATATATACATAATAGGCTTTTATATCACCCACTTAAACACGCTCATAACTAGTGTGGCCGGTCCTAGATGCCACATGTCAACCCATGACGAAAAAAACAACAAAAAAGAAACAAACATAATTTTAAGATCCTGAGTAAAAAACTTAAATTTTATTGACTTAGGAGTTTAATTATCTTTTTTAAGGATACAGGATTTTTTGAGAAAGATATAGAATTGTTCCTAATATGTATTTTATGCATTAGATTTCATTGAAAAGACAACAAAATAATGAGATAAATTTCACAATAAAAGAAATATTGTTTAATGAAAGGCCCCAATAAAATTCTCATAAAATAAAAGTTATAATTCTTATAAAACAAATGAGACCTTTTATTATTTATTAATAGGAAATCATTGAAGAGGTTTAAGAGGTTTAAGAGGTTTAAGTAGGAATTAAAATCCCCTCCGGGCATATAATAACGAAATTTATAGTATCACTTATTCACGCTCATAACTTGAGTTACCTGTGCCTTTACGCAACGTGAAAGCCCAAGACATTATTTGATAATTGTGACTCATCTTTCTCATTGAAGGAACGAGAGAGAATCCCTAGTGGATTGACAATTCAGCAACTCTGTTGGCTCACACTCTGAGATTCCTGGATCTGCCGGCTCAGCACTATGCAAAAATACCATACGCTGTGTGCTGGTCAGGCTAGCTGAGAGGAAAAAAAACACCAGAGGCCTAAATAGGAACATTATAAAATTCAAATTATATTGTTTTAAAATTTATGAGATTTAATTCCAAACATTTCTGAAGCTTATTATTACTCTGATAAATGATTTTCTGTTTAATAAGAGTATTTTACAAAGAGATCTAGATCTTCTTTATTTTATTAGTAGTATTTATTCTACTTCTCTCCCTATATTATGAAAGTTCCATTAGTGAAGCACTCCAATAACTTAGAATTTTTAATTTTTTACAATAAAGCATCTTAACTTTCACCATTTACACCTTTATTCTATATAGATAAAAATATATCCTCGCCCAAAATTCTTTAACTAGCTTCTGATCTTTATTCTTTAACTATCTTTTGAAGTTTGATGTAAAATTGAAATAAAATAATAAATATGAAATTTTAATCACGAATTCTAATTATGGGATTATCATAAAGATATTGAGTCAAAAAATAATGGATTCATCTAGTAGTAGTGCTTTAACTAAATATGAATTATTTCTAATAAGCACAAATATATAAACATTTTCTATATACAGAAATATTTAAAGATTAATATTTTACTATAGAGATATTTTTTATTTACTGAATTTAACTGAGGCTTAATAAGTTTTATATTTTGTAAAATATAATATTCAAGAGAGAAATATTACCTTATGATTATAGATGCAGATAAATAGAAGCTAGAAAATTGAAAATAATAGCTATTTCAGTTAAAAATAAAAGAAGACCTATCAGAAACACTTTCCAAATTCATATGTTAAAAATAATTTAAATATTACAACTCAATAGCTTCTGAATTAAGTGAATAATTAAAAGATTTTGAGAACTTTCAATATCTTAAAAATAGAATAGTTAATTTAATTTATTAAATGTATGATAAATATGAAACCTGTTATTATAAATACTAAATAGATTATTTATAACCTTCAATTACTGTTATTATTCTTAGTTGTTTTTCCAGGATAGTAAATATTAATATTGTATTTTATAATATAACTCTCAATTTTTAAAGCTAATTTTAACTCCCAACTTGAATTTACTGAGCTAAAATAATATATATTTAAATCCCTTTTTATAAAACATATAAATGTAATTTTTAAAAAAAATATATGAAAATATTACAAATTAAAAATTCAATCAATTTTTTCATAAAATAAAATATTACCATCATAAATCTTTTGAATATAAATATGAATTTGAACTTTTTGTCATAAAAAAGAATAATCATATTCAAATCTCAAATGAAAGAGATCAGACAAGATTATATAGCTCATAATCACTATTAAATATGTTTTGCAGAAGACGATTAGGTTGAGTGAAATTGTGAGATATTTAGATATATTTTGATTTGCTTATATAGTATTAATATATAACTCTACACACCCCTTCTTAAATATGGGAATCATGTCCATCACGGAGCCGCTTACCCTCGAGACTTCACTAGTACTCTCTAGCCGTTGGCACTACTGACGGGAGTAACTACAGATAACGCAAGAGGACTAGGTAGCTGCCACTCACTTCACAGGGCAAATGACCAGGAATCCCTGCCGTTCAAACCCTCCCTGACTGAGGGCGTGAGCTGCAGATCACTCTGGGGCCTCGGGTGTCATGTATGTGTGCTCAATGGGATGGTCTCAGGGAGAGTGCACTCTGCCTCCATTGCAATTTCTAGGGTTAGCCTCATAATCGATAGTCATAAAGTGACCAAAATATAAGCTTATACATTTACTGCTGTTACTTTTGCTGCTTTTATTGTTGTTGTTATTATACCTTTATCGTTTGATTTTTGAAATTGTAGGAATATAATAAACTTTTGATTAGTTAACGAATAAGTAATTAATGAGTTAATGATTCCCCAAAAGGTTTTTCAAGTAATAAAACAGTAATTAAAAATTTTTTAATAGAGATTGGAAAAAAAATTTAAATATAGAGAAATTCATTATAACTTACTTCAGTTAAAAAAAAATAGATATGGATTTTTTTTCCCCCTCCTCCCTTTTAATTAAGTTTTAATTTTAATAACCCAAGGCCCACCACCCAACACGTGCAAGACAACTACAAACTAGGTAAATAAATATGCATCTTAATTTCTATAGATATATTTTAGAGATCAAGTCAAGAAAAATAAAAACTCAAAATATTTCTGGAGCAATATAAGATGGAGTTCCGCAAATATAAATATTAAGATAATAATTATTCTGAAAAACATGGAGTAAATCAAAAATTGTGTGATTATTTTAAAATCTTACTTTGCTTTCTTTAGTTTTGTGTTTGCCGAGGGTGGTGGGTGGGTCTGGAAATTATTAAGATAGAAATTTAATAAGACGGCGTAGGGATAGAAGAGAGAAAAATTCTCCATAACTAAAATTCGTAATGTGATGTAAGTTAATATAACAGATGTCTTTATTTATAATTTTTAAATATTATTGGTTTTAAAGGGCTCCATTATAACTAATTGATTTCCCTAATTATTTATTAAAAATTTTTTATTCCCATTAAATTATTAAAAAATTTTTTAATTATATTTTTCTTCATTCAATTTTTTAAAGAATATTTAATATAAATCTTTTTTTCATTATATTTTTTTCTCCCCAAATTTTTCTAAGAATGAAAAAATTATATTTTTATTTTTTTCTTAAGTATTTTAGATTAAATGTAAAAAATGCTATACTTCTCAACATTGAAAAACTCGTCAAAAGTATCTGTGAAATTTTATGACTTCAATAAATTAAGATCTTTTTCTGCAAAGGAATATTTGCTTAAGTAAGGAAACAAACTAAGAATGAGCTTCTTAAAATTCAAGTCTTGTTAGAGCTCTTAATCTTAGAACTATCTCAAATCTTCATCATATAAACAATAGTTTTCTTAACATAAGAAATCATTCTCATTAAGTTGGTCGTATTCTGGATTATTTAATTTTATTTTTTTACCTTTCTCTTTCTATATTTACTCTGATATAGTCTGAATAACTGGACTTAACCTAGCCTGAAAGATAGGTCTGTACTTGGAAAGATAAGGGATATGAAAAATAGCATCATATTTTCTCTCATCTTTGAACTATTCAAATAAATTTGGAATGAAATTCTCTTTAATTACAAACATAGATGATGCCATCTTCATAGCTTTCAATAAGTTTTGAGAATTTTCAAGCTCACTGCAAATATCTTCGCAAAACTAAATACCATCTTTATTTGAATTTATGTCATTAGGATATTCAGCTACTTTGCGTAAACAGAACTTAAAAGTTTTGATTAAGCAGTATATATCAGCACAAATCAATTCGTTTCTTGAATGCAACTACCTTTCAGTCAAAGATTTATAGATGAAAAATAAATTTAGAATAATTTATTCACAAATTTTAGCTTGCAGTTATAAGTGAGATCGGCTAGATATCATTTGGCTTTTATCAAAGCTTGCCTTTCTCAAAGTTTCAATAATTTCGAAGATGATATAAAGTATAATTAAAGTAAAATTAGAGTTGTTAAAAACAAAAATCCCCAATAATTACAAAATGGAATTTTATATTAATCTGTCAACTCCAATTTTTAATATATAAGCTTAGGAACGTAGTGAAGATTAATTACCTTTCTTTTTTTTCTCTTTTAAATGTATTCAGTAAGTCAAGCATATAAATATTTAAAATGAGTAGTATTAACCTAAATTAAAAATATAAATAGACATTTTTAATCATATTGTATTCTGGGCGAATCAAGTTTTGATATCTTTATAGCTTAAATAATTTTCGACATTTATTACTGATTGGAGTTTCTTTATTTCTTCGTAATTATCTATTTATAGATGCCTTCAGGTGCGTAAGCTCTAGTTAACCCTTTAATGGCATATATTTGTAAATCATGATCGGTATTCTCTGGATCAAATTTAATTGATGTTCCCATATCTCCAATCTTGATTAACTAGTCCTTAAAAACTAAGATATTATGTGGCTTCATATCTCCATAGTAAATGTTTCTTTTGTGAAGGTAAGCAAGGGCTTGAATGGCTTGAAATTAGGAATTAAGTGGGATTAAGGAGTAACCCCACAGGTATCTTAATAGGTGTAACAGCACCCAATAAACACATGTTAGCCCATGGCGTGAGAAAATAAGTGAAGACTCACCGCTTTAATTTAGAGACGAGAGAGAATCTTCTTTGGCGCCTTACTGCCTCGTCAGCTCACACTCTAAGTCCACGTGAATCTGTGGGCCTATCACGGGCATATAAGAACCTCGAATCCAACTTTAGTTAGACATGTCAAAAGAGGAAAAAAATGCAACAGGCTAACCAAATTGACTATATCAGTATGACTTCTTGGTTTTAGGTGATAACTATTAAGTAATATGAGTAGTTCATACGCCATCAGTCAGGCCTCACATGCACACCTTCACATCTGTGAGTACTCAAAACCCCAAAACCCCATATTATGATATAAAAGTGAAAATAAGTTGTGTATAATTAATTTCTTTATTAATACTTATAATCATACTTAATTTTGACCCTAAACAGGCAATCTAAAGTCTTCTAGGATGGTGACCTTGACGTCTGTCTCATATTCTCAGAATTTTATACCTTTAAGTGCTTCCTCTATCTCAGATAACTGAGTGTTAGGTTTCATAGGTTGCTTGATTATTACTTTGTTTACTAACTTTTTCAAAGGTTCTGATACCTTTTCTATCTTACAATGTCTTGTTTTCGAATTATATTGCACATCTTCACTTTCACACTAGTAGTATTCCTCTGGTTTCATATCGCATTCAAGTATGATTGCAACTATAGACCAAATGTCCCACTGCACTGAACCGTTGAGCCAAGTCTGTCTCTATGGGAAGTAGCCTGCAGTTCCTTGCACCGATGCTTCCTCAATTTTTTCTCTTCTTACAACTCTGTTGAAGTCTATGACAGTTGCTCTGACTGGTTCAAAGTTTATCATGATGTTCTCTGGCTTGAGATCTCTGAATCCCAACTCATGCAACTCCATCACTCCTCTAACGAGGTCAGTGAGAATAGCAGTAAGCTAAATAAATTGTTGCGCCTCGTGCTGAGAAATTCTCTTAAATGTGAAACTCCCATTTAGGAAGGCGAATGGCGATGTAATCATGAACGATAAGAACACCAGCAAGATAAAAAACGTACTAGCTCAAGCTTTTGTCCCTCGCTTCTCTCAAACACTGTCAGTTCGTTCGCGAACTCAAGACCTCTCTCTTCCTTCTTTACAAGGTATTCGTAAGGGAAAATCTTGTAAGCATACTCTTCTTGTATGATGGTGTCTCTTCGCTTTCCAAACAGCAAGGGGAGGAATTTTGAAAAACACTCCTCCAAAATTACAACTTCAAGCATATTTGCTTTGAGCTAG